>VIGQ01001504.1:0-5000 GCA_009663005.1 Actinidia chinensis | reverse complement strand
ACCGTTTGAGTACAAAACGATTCAAATGAAATTTCTCTCCAAACCAACCCTACCTACCGTATTTCCCTCCTCTTCACTCGCACCGGAAACCAGAGAGAGACGAAGCAATCAAGAAGAATCAAACCAGAAGGAGGCCCCCAAACCCCCAAACCCCATTCCTCTTCCTCCCTCCCCGTACTCTCGTTCTCGCTCTCTTTCCCCTTTCCGAACCCTAAAAACTGAAAATCCACCAAAACCCCATCCCCGTTACTGCCCCTGTTATTTTCCTCTCTCTCACCGCTTCTTTTTCGACACCCCTAACTTCCTCTTTCTCTCTTAAACATAGCTTCATCATGACCTTTACTAGCACTTCGAAATGTAGCTGAACGGATGATTCCACTGGTTCCAAGAAAATCTTGACATTCCTGCAAGCGAGCGGACAGCTCTCACTAATCTCACTGGGCCGAGTACAATTAGGGACGATTTCATGGGTCCAATTATTTGTTGTCGCCAGCGCGGCTTGTCCATGATTCAAGAAATACCGATGCATGGCTTGTGCAAAGCAATCGTCCCTCCCCCACGTCGAATCGTCGTTGTTTTTGTCCAAATAATTCCGGCAATCCTTCTTAAGCTATGGAATCTTATCAGTCCCCCAATGTCCCATGTCCCCCAGCCTCAATTTTGAAGTAACTCATAAGTCTTGTGGCTTTTATCCCGGCTTTATCATTTAATTCAAGTCTTCTTTTACGAGTGCTCATCAATACTCCTATTACTCTTGAAAGTACCTTTCTTTCCAGGCTTTGTTCATTATTATGATCTAAAACAACCCTATTTAAGGTTAAACCTTGTCCACTCCCTGTTTGGACAGAACCCTGATGTGAGCTGGACAATTCATTTTTGATTGGTGGCCCGCGGTTTGACCGGATTGCTGATATTTTAAACCCTACGCTTTTTTTCCAGTACGACTTCATGAAAGAGTTATCTCCTTCAAACTTTCCATCGTCTTCCTTTTCGACTTTTTCTTCTACATACGGAAAACCTTTATTTCTTTGGCATAGTCTAAACAGTAAAATAGATAGCTTCCTCCGATGTTACAAATGTCAGCTCCCCTCCTTCAGTTCTTCAACTCTATCTTCACAAATTTCTATCACCTGTCTTTCCATCTTGCTCGCGTTCATTGTCTCCACTCCATCTATCTTCTTCGTTCTCCACATCATTGTTGGGAGGCATGCCGAAGATAAACAGACTCTTCGACATCATCTACCGGTTCAAAAACCAAAGAAAATAAATGAGATACACAACTAATTGAACACAATAATCTAACACAAACAATAAATTTTAGGTACCATCTAGAATTCTTTTTAAGACTAAATTATTACCATTGTGGATCAACAAATTGCCTCCCCAACACTTACATAAAATCAAACAAAGCAACATTACGAATGAGTCTTTACACTGTGCATATTGAAATTGAGAGGTAAACTTAATAAGCCTCACAAAGAATTCACAGCATCATCATCAATCATACTGAAATCTTCAAATTGAGAGTTAATATAACAAGGACCCATTTAATAAACTTAATTAGAGCCCATTTTTCTACTAATTTTTTCTGGAAATTCAAATAACACCAACATGAGAATCAGCATCAGAGTCTCAGAGAGATACCAACCATGCATACAATTGTGTGTCATGACGCTTATATCAACTTTTATCATCTTTTGGTTTGGATCCAGAACAAAAACATTGTTAGTCCAAATTCTATGCTATGCCTATAATTAAAAGAGACCCAAAAACAACAGATGAATTACTAGATCAAAGTTCAAATGATTACCTTTTGTGGGCTCTATACTCACAAAATCCACAGTCTCGTGTATGCTACCGCCATATTTGTGCGGGACTGGCAACGATAAACCAATCGAATCCAGACTAGGCTACAAAATCAAGTGAAAAAGTTATAAAACAAATCGGGGTCAGCAGATAAACAGTATAAATTGCAAAATTGAAGAAATATACGAAGATCCCCCGCGATTTTCGTTTGAAAGCAGAGGGCCTAAGGTAGAGAGACGAATCCGAATGGTGTGAAAATGACGAAACCAGATAATTCCATACCCAAACATAGCCTTTCGCACACAAATGCAACGGAATAGGCTATAGGTGCGGTCCGAGATGAAATTACTTATCTCGGACTGACCTAGGGTTTAGAGTGGCCAAATAAATCCCCGAACAGAGCCATATAATCTCCGATGGCAGCAAACACGGACGAGAGTGGTGGCAGACCTACGAAGTTGCTTCGAGGCAAGGGGCTTCCTTTCTGGTTTGCTTCTTCTTTGATTTGCTTCTTCTTCTCTGGTTCACGGTGCGAGAGGAGGGAAACACGGAGGGTCTTGTTTGGAGAAATTTTCATTTTGAAATTTTTTTACTCAAAACGCGTAGTTTTTTGATTGTGTACAATTTTGTTGTAACCCGTTGTTGTACGGCCGTAGCATTATTCCCAAAACATATGGCCCTCCACTTACTTTAAGTCCTTGTATTTGTTGACTTTTTGTGTCAGGTTGGTGGATATACCGAAGTTTACAAGGGAGAAGACCTCACATTTGCAACGTAGAGAGCATGATCATCAATTTTTCCAAGCTACCACCCGCAGAGCTCTCTCACTATCATGCCTTCTTGTCTGGGACACCTCTCCCCAATACTTCAAGATTACTATCTCTTCCCATTCAAAAGCCTTAAAAACAGATTAATAATCTGAATTTTAATTGATCAAGATACAAACACACATATTGAGACATCACAACCACGCTTCCTACTTATTGGGAAATTAAGTCTTATGGGCCTCTCATCCCCCAATTTGATGATCGGACTAATACGGGGATATGTTAACAGTGAGGGAATACTCGTATCACTTCCCCAAACATTGTAATATCCCATGTGTTGTCGATTCTTAGCACACCCAGATTATAAACCGTACATCAATTGTTGCTTCCAACGCTAGATAGATGGTCCCATGAGATTTGTAGTCCAAACCACCATGTCTAATCTATCCAATAAAACGGACCCATAATGACTTGTGGTCTCGGTACTTCAGGCTAATTTTTTTCAATGGCACTTTTATTTTCTGGTAACTAAGGGACCAAAACAAAAACAGACGAACACTAACACAGAGACCCCGCTACATCCAACCATCAAAAGTATGAAAATGTCGATGAAAGTTCTCTCAAAAGCCGGTTTGTCCTGCGAATTTCATATTTGATATACTTTTCATTGTGGTGTTGTAACAACCTTTTGCATGCCACACCCAAGCACCTAATATAAAGGTCGATAACTTTTAGTAATGAGGGGTCAATGCGAGTGTCGTCTGAAGCCTTCTTGCTTTTCTATTTGGACGACTCCATAATGAATCTCTCTGACGAGTTTGATACCTGTTCCCTCCATCATGCACTTAACAAACCTCCCTGTGTCCTGTTCAAGAATCGTAGCACCATCCATCTATTCTGTCCTGGCCAACAACATGTCGATTTGGTCCCAGCTCGCAATGTTGCATAGAATATATGACATTCGGACTCCACTCTGTGTTCCACAAGTTCTCATTGTCCTGCCAGATAACAGATGGTGCATAGCCCTAGCCGCGAATGTGAATGCAAATCAAAATGAAATCCTCATCGGATACACAATTTTTTGGACTTCTTTGTTTTCTTAGATTTTTTTCTCCACCATCAACCTCCTTTTATTCTATAGCACGGGTTATGGCCTTTTTCTTCTTTAGATAGCTATTATGCTTGCTCACATGACAGACTTGGTAACTGTAGCTATTGGCACATTCCCTTGGCTGAACAAAAACCCAAAAATCAAAAATTTGTTTCGGTTCAATGACTACGATGTGACAAACGAACAATTTTTTTTCTTCCTTCTTATATTTGACAATGGGACATGAAAATCGACTAACATAAGAAGCCTCCTTTTGCAATGTCCCTTGTTTTCTGTACCTTTTTTATCCCTCTAATATAGTCCTTTCAACATCGATCCTTGACGAACACCACAAAAGAAAAAAGAAAAAAACCCCACATTCCTCTTCCTTGCACTCTCAAATTTTCGGATTGCCCCCCCCCCCCCCCTTTGTCAACGCCTTGTATCTTAATTACCATTCAGCTATATGATTTTAATTGCTTCGATTAACTTCTGTCTGCAATTGACGGTCCGATGATTGCCAAAGTCTGTCAAATCAGTTAGATATCGTAGCCCTAGATCGTACTAGCCTCAATGGTATGGCCATTGGCTTAAGCTCAATGGCAGTCCTACCGATCTTATACTCTCATGTCCCTCATGCGTCGTCTGTCTCTCTTTCGTCTCTCTCACCAACACCCACATTCTATTCCACAAATAAATATTTGTTACCTTTTAATTACCAATACTAGATGACTCAATCCCAGCACTCCAATTCACTTGAAGTCTCGATCATAATTTAGTCTCATGCTGCTATATCTTTTCACTTTGTATCTCTCTCTGTTTTTTAGTTATTAAACCCAATTACTATATGAGTAAAAAAATAAACAAAATAAAGATGAGGAGCTTTAGTCTCAAACTCTCGCAATTGTAGTTTTGAACTTTAAAAGGTTAGCGGGTTGTGGGTCCAGTTAAGTTAGTATGTTGTGGATCCAGTTTTAAAAGCTATATTGACGATCCAAATTATCAGCCTAAGATTAGCTGACTGAGATATTTATATATATAATATCACTTTGATTAGATATTGCCAATCAGCCACAATAGTGTGATCATTTTATTCGAATGTAAGAACGATTTCATAACATAAATACCGTCTAATTCTGTACATTTTTTTTTGTGTTGTAGTTTTGTGGAGTTCACTTTTTCAGTCTGTTTTTTCAGTGACATTTGATTGTTAATTCCCCCTTCCTCAGAATTTGGGATATCTTCCAAACATTCTGTTTCCAAACTAACATTGCAAAACTCAGTAATGAAAACACAAAGAATCCACAATATGTAGACACTGCTGAATTGATTAGTAA
>VIGQ01000164.1:120000-129191 GCA_009663005.1 Actinidia chinensis | reverse complement strand
CAAATCCAACAAATAGGGGTACAATAGTTTGCAGGGTTTAGAATCATACCTTGTCACAAACTAATCCAGCTCCACCAAAGCCTGGTATTCTGACCAGTTTTCTGCGGCAATTCGTCGAACATCCAATATGCATCAAGAATTAACCAAGTTTTCGTTAATATACTCACAGGAAAACAATGACCCAACACCAAATTAACCAAATTTCACGATCTGCCCACGAATCACCTAACTACCTACCCAAATCAAACATAATTTCTGTTAATACGTCGACCATTGTCAAGAATATAATCGGATTTGAATTCATGGGTCAATCCGTCCATGTCAATCGATGAACATGCACCGACTCATCACAAAATCTATTTGCCAACCTCGCCTGGAATAACCAAATTCCACCACATAATCTCCCATGTGGCATTTGATTGAAGTTCTCTGCGCAGGTCAATGAAGCTTCCTGTTGGATATGTTTATGGAAACTATAATTTTTTTAGAAAATCACGAAAAAAACCCCCAGTGTTTGGATTGGTACAAATTAAACTTTAAACTTTCAATTTTAATAAGTTAAATCCTAAAATTTTTCACCCGTCCAATTCAAACCACCATTCGGGAGCCTCCATTTAAAGGCCGGATTAGGAGCAAAAATCGATAATCTGGAGCTTTTAAAGGGGCCCCTAGTTTGCACGATATCGTTTTTCAATTATTTTGATAAGGACTACTTAAGCTCCGTTTGTGATCATGCATAAAATATAAGCTTTTTTTAAACTTGCTATTAGAAAAGCAAGGATTTTTTGGTTTTGTGGTTTTACTTTAACTAAAACGAAAGCAAAAAAGCAAAAAACAGAAAAACAAAAAAGCTAAAAAAACCTGAAAAAAACTAATGTCAAACAGAGCCTTGGTGCCATCAAATTCTTAATCCAAAAACACAGCTTTATGCGTAGTTGCTGTAAGACCATGTTTGCAAAATTCTTATTATTAATTTTTCCAGCAGAATAAGTTTTTCCTTGTACAAAAACACACAAGATTTTTGCAGTTTAACACACTACAAAATTAATCTATTCAAATGCCACATTTTAGTTTTCTTACAAAATTATTTGTCAAATGAATGCACTTTTTAGTTTTCTTACAAAATTATTTTGTCAAATGAATGCACTTAAAAAAATTAGATATATTTTTTTTCTTTAATTTAATTTACTTATTGACGTTCTCCGTTTAAATTTGGCTATTGAACCACCTACCTGTCATACAAATTACATTTTTAAAAAAATGTCTAATGTTCTTCTCCAAGGCATGGAAGGCAATTGAAATTAGTAATTTTATTTATATATATATAATATATATCTATATATATATATATATATGATAATTACATATGTTTTAAAATATGTTGCGATAATGCTATTAACTTGGAACTATTTGAAGATTTTTTTGATAATAATTAATTGTAATAGTTGAAACCATTTCACAAAATTAAAGTTGTATGATTTATAAAATATTTTTGTTATGATTAACTTTATCATAAACAAAATCATATTGGTTAACTTACCAAAATTGTTTACCTATGATATAGTTATCATAGTAAACCATTGACTAGTTATAACAAATTATTATGATAAACTTGTCATAGTCAAAATAGAAGTTGTTTTATAAATAAATATTAAGTTATGACAATTTATTCATAAACCAATTTAGAGGCCGTCACTGTACAAAATGCACTATTCATATTTTTTTTTTTTTAAAATTCTGCCTTTAGTTCTTATTACAAATTGAATAACCAGCCATATTTATATAGAGTAAGGTATAAAAAAAAAATTCCAAAATTAGGTTTATATTTCACTAAAACTGGCCTAGAGCGAGGAGAGAGAGAGAGAGATGAGCGACGAGTTTAATTTGTGGAAGCTACACAAATATCATAGTAAATACAGAAGACATAATACACAAAGAACATGGTGACGGCTGCTACATTCACTTGCTAATGGTGATAGGGCAATTGCATCAGATCAAATATCTCTCTCTCTTCTCTCTGCTAATGGTGCTAGTTGCCATGCATTTCAGCCAGTGGGTGAGACTTACAAATCTGATTCGTAAGGTCCAATGGGTTATGAATTTTTTTATTGTTTTAAGTTTTTTGTTTATAATTTTTTTTATTTGTAGGGAATTTTTTTTTCCGTTAATAAAAAATTTTATAGTTTTTTTTAATGGTCTCTTTAAGAGACAAGTTTTAAAAAATATAACTTTTTATTTAATTCAAAAAAAAATTACTAAAAAAAAAAAATATTTTTTATCTTTAATGCACTGTTTTTTTAAAATTTGATTGAATTTTCTTGTTTTCATCTCCTGAATGTTGCTACTCCAGTTACAATCATAATGAACTCGGATCAAAATTAGTTTAGCCGCCCCCACACTATAGATTGATGGTCTAGAGGCAACATTGTCCACTTCGTGCAAAAAGAATGTTGAGGATTTTCAAATATTTTCTATATACCGTTCCCAGACTCTCCAGGTCCACATTATTTTTGGCTACAAATATTTCGACCGCTTATATTTTTTTATAACTCATATTCAACCTAAACGATTGACTAATTCGGGGATCCAAAGCAACTTTTAGAAGAGGATTTAACATGTTACTACTACTTCGGACAAGCTACTTAAATCGTGGCCAAACTCTCACTAATTAATACCCCTTAAAAACGCTTATACTTTATGTCTAATAGTACTATTTGCACTTTTTTTTTTAGCTTTGGAGCTTTTACTAGATGGACCTGCTTCTACTTTTAAATCAATTATATACATTCTCAATCCTTTTTTGCTGTTGAATGAGGATACCTACCAAATTTAAGTTTTGTGTCTCAATAATTGAATATAAGCTTTATGAATTTTTAGAAATAAATCCCTTAAATTGTTAATTCCCTCCCCCTTCATGTAAAATCATACTTAATATCATCGATATTGATGGTCCTGTTTGTTCCAAAACCTTTTTCTTAGGCTTATAAAAGATAGTATATCACCTAAAATTCTCCTTAAATTTCTATTTTTCTGTTCAAAACTTTAAATATATTTGACATTTAAAAAACACACATGATCATTTGACAAGGCAATAATTGAGTAATATATGTGATGAGGGGAATATTTTCAGATTTAACAATTTTTGTTGCCTTTTTGCCGTGTTTTTCATATAAAATTCTGCCTTGTCGCCATTTAACAAGGTCACGTCAAACCGGTATTAATCGTGTTCGCCACCTTAGCGTGCATTTTCCTTACTCGCCCTTAGTATCATCCCTAAATCAAAATCACTCTGATTCGTGCCAGACAATTCACCTCGCCAAACCTCTCCAGGCCGAGGTGAACATGACCCTACTATCTTCTATCTGTTACTGTACATTTCCATCTGGCATTCACCCCCTGTCAACGTGATCCTCACCACGATTTCTTAGTTGGTTAATTCAATGCTTACGGCCACGATTTTTTCACATGTGTGAAATCCCCATCTATAAAAGACCGCTCACATTCACCAAAGGAGGTAATTGCATCTCACTCTTTGAATTGTTGCTATTAATTTTACGTTGTTATTGTCTAGCAAGTTCACGCCAATCTTATTTCTACCGCCGGAGAGATTTTTGAGCATTCTCACTACTGCTGGTACTTTTTTCTTCCTCGGGCAGGTTATCGAGGACGCACTAAACAATTCTAACTGTTTGTTTCTCACCAAATTTCTAACACACAATATGTAAAGCATATGTTGCTTCTTTCATAACGCCTCAAATATATTATCCACTGTTCTACGTCATATTGCTTTAATTTTTTATTTTTATCTTAACATTGTCAAACGCCATTGGAACACCCCCAAGATATTTTTTCCTAACACATTAATAGTTACTTGCTTAGGCAAATTCTTAAGACATATTCAATTTTTAATAGTGAAGCTAGAACAGAATATGATACGTATATATAATGAATTGCATTTATATACATTTCTATGTGATTAGCACATGTATTTTGCTAATAATGAAGTAACTCAATTTGCAAATTATTTGATTATTTTTCTCCGTTGAGTACGTAATTAACTTTTTTTTTAAAGATAAATTTCCTTAAATCTGATAAGATGATTTCGCATTACACAGGTATGCTTCGCCTCCTTTAGTTTTTCTATTATGCTAAAACAAGGTATTTTAAAATTAAGATTTAATAAAAAAAAAATTAAGAATCAAACGATTCCCACTTTTCCATATTACTTTTTCTTTTTCTCATCCAAATATTTAGTGCATAGAGAACCTAGATCATATCTCTACCCAATGAATCACTTAGACTTTGATGATGTGACAGATAGGTGATTTGGAATATGGAGACACTGGAGATGTGTATATACCTCGTAGCATCATGGGGATTTATGTGCGGCACCAAAAATATAGAAAAGTAGAAGTAAATTCCTTATTCAAATTTTATATACTTTGTTACCGAATCAGAGTTGGCATGGTTTCAAAACATTTGTAACTAGTCATTTTGTGTAAGTGTGAATAATTTTTTTTATTTATAATCGTAAAGATGAATATTTGTCATTTGTTCATGTATAAAAAAAATGAACGAAAAATAATTGTTCAGTCACAAAACGTGAACAAAAAACAAACTTAGAATATTAACTCTTAGAACTCTGTTCAAACTCATAATATGAAGAAAAAAAAAATTGGGTGTGCAGAGACCACTTTGATTTGTATTTAAAAGCTCCCCTTTTATTTCACCTCAAATAAACTTAATCCGAACACACTCAAAATTCCGAGATTTTTATAGCGAAAAACCACTAAACAAACTTACCTAGGGCCTTAGGCTTCGTTTGACACCCAGTTTTTTTAGCTTTTATTTTGACTTTTTTACTTAATTTTAGTTAAAGTAAAATCATAAAATTAAAAAAATTTAAAATCTTAACTTTTTAAAATAAGCTTAAAAAGAAATTGACTTTTAAGCATTATAAGTCCATCCCAGGGGGACAATGGGAACCTTGGCCTACTGACCTTTAACTAGGGGATCTCGTTTTAGCCTTCATTGAAGTGGTAATTGATGGCAGAAAAGGGAAGTGGGTGAGGAGAGAGAAGAGGACAATAGTTTGAGGACCAAAGGATATCTCTCTGCTTTGCCAATTCCAGCAACATATCGCGATTCACGTCTGATTGCCAGTCCTCCATGGAGAAGGTATGCCGCAGATGATCGATCTTGGCTTGAAGGGTCGCTGATTTGATCGATTATACAAACAGCCATAATGAATCAGAGTTCTTGGTGGATAGACTCACATACAGCCATGATTGCACGTTTAATCTTTTTTATAAGTTTTGGATATAGGTCACATGATAATCTCTTGCATACGTTTGCATTGTTATTACTAAAAAGGGACATGCAAAATCAGAAAATCAAGAAATAAAATTATTTACTGATCCATTATGGAAAATTGCTTCTGAAAAGGCTTTTGGTGTGAATTTTTTTTAAAAGAAATCGATCAGTTAGTGATTGAGGAAATTGGGTTGATTGAGAACTTGGAGGAGAGAGTTGAGAGAGAGTAGAGAGAAAGGAAACGAGAGATGATTATGTTCTTGGATTTGCACAAGGTGTGTTCGGGACACCTTAGCCGGTAGTTATGCTGTTCATCCCTAAAGGGACTGGCACATGACAAGTAAATCAGGTACCCAGCGGTCCAACAGATGGGAGACCCAGTGCATAGTACCCATTAAGGAGCCCACTCAATTAGAGGAACTTCCACACTGCGGGCTTGTCATGGACTAGAACCTACGCATTAAATGCACTTACCATCGGTGAACCAACTGAGTTGCTGCAGCGAGAATGATTATTTCTGATGAATATGAGACGGGAGAGAACGAATAGAGTTTATCACAAGAAAAGGAGTGAGAGCGTGAGAGAGGAATCTGCAAAGCCCTAAAATGAGGGTAAAAGTTGTGCCTTCAGTGTCTAGTCGTGGCATTAAAAGAAGCGGTCGTGCATTTTCTCCACCCATAATTAAAATAATAATACTTAATGAGTTTCCTTACAAAAGATCCCTTATGGTTTGCTTGACAGTGAAAAAGGTTGTGCTATGGGTACACCAAGGTGTACAACCAAAAATGGACACCTTGGAAGAGGAGAGAGGAGACACAAAGAAGTGGGACCTACCCACTTGGGTGGGTGGAGCCACTTTTTATGTGTCTCTCTCTCCAAGGTGTTACATTTTGGTGTACACCTGGGTGTAACCATAGCATTTCCGTGAAAAGGATGTGGGAGCTGAGATATACCGTTTGAGAGTAATTTGATTATGAAGCTTCATGATTCCTAAAAAAAAATAATTCAATACAATTCTTAAAGTAATATGTGGTTGATTAACGTTTTGATGGCGATCGAGGCAGGGCAATCGTTTTTGTGGAAGATGTGTTAGAGACTTCGTGATTCGAGATGTTGTTTGGACAAACGAAAAAAAAGAGAAAAACATGAAAGTTAGCAAACGATTCAAGCTTGAAGACAAACCTCAACAAGGGGATGAGTTCATTTAGGTTAATGTGAGGTCTTATTGTAACTCTATGTATTAATGCCTTTTTCTATCTCTCTCCCCAAGAATTTTTTTCCTAAATAGAGTTTTTTACGAAGAGGCTTATGTCATTTACTTCTCGCTAATTCAATTCCTTATAGTTTTGAAATGTTGTTGAATTAAATGAGGATAAATTAGGTTGGAATTGAGATTATTGATTGAAATTAGAAATTAAATTGAGATTATTGAAAGTCCTTCTGGCCACCAAAGTGCTGCGAAAGGTTGTAGTTTGATAGTTTTAAGCTTTTTGATAATCTAGGTTTAGATATTGGAGAATTGATATATTGATTAACAAAGCCAGGTTTGTTTCAATTGCTCTAGTCACAAGAACAATAAGACCCAATTTAGTCCACTCTTTTTTTAAGTAATTTTGTTAAGCTGTGTTTCGTTTTAAGTTTTCGAATTTGGTTTTTTGGATTTTTTTTAATATTGACAAAACTTATAATTTTATTGATTCTCTTGATGCGAGGAGTTTTAAAAAAAATATTTTTTTATTTAATTTTAAAAAAATCACTAAAAACAAAAAAAAATAATTTTACTTAAGAAATTAGTTAATTTCTTTTGCCTTTAGTGAAATTTTAACACGATTTTCACATGTAAAATGATAGGATGAATTTAAAAATAAAGTTATTAAATACCCATTTTTTATGTTCCAAAATTCTCCTCTCAATGAGTGGCCCCCATTGTTTGAGATAGAGTTTCCAAGTTCATAAGTGATTGTAAATTAATAATTTTTTTTGTTAAATTATCAAAAATATCACATTAAATGAGAATTCTCTAGATGTTTTTTTGCAAAAAGGTTGGTCAATTTCCTTTACAAAGAGTAATGTTAAGACGGGCTCGAGCCCGTGGTATTACCACGAGCTCGCCTACGTGACGCACCCACATTCATCCATTTGGGGTAGACCCTACTATTTTTATTGTTATTTATTTATTTTTTTTAAGTGGAGTATACTCCCAAATGGGTGAATGTGAGCGCGCCACTTAAGCGAGTCCGTGATAATACCACGGGCTCAAGCCCGTCTTAACATTTCCCAGTTACAAAACTTTTTAGATCACACACATGGACCATAAAACAGGGCCCACCTCGATAGTATTACAAAAGTCGTATCAATCAAAATTATGTGCATTAAACCAAAAAGCAAAGCTAATGCCATCAAGAACCTAGGAAAAAGGGACATTTATAAAAAGACCCATAAGAGTTTCATTTGAATAAAAAATAAACTTTACTTTAAATTTGAACAATTTAACTCTAGACTTTTTAAGTCGTCATAATGCAAACAATACATCAAATTTTAATTTATGTAAATTGACGGGCACTAACTGATTTTCGCCAATGAATTTGGATCAACGTATTAGGGCAGTTTCAAAAGTCCTAATCTCTACAATTTTGGCATATATTAAAGCAAAACAAGAGATAGTAATAGAAATTAGGTAAAGCAATTTTTGAATTTTAAGCAAAGATAAAGAATTTCGAACTTTTGAAACCTATGTAAGTAATTTATGAGAAGCCCTAGAAGCACACGGCATCATACTACGTGATTTTTTCTCTTTGGTTAGGTAATGTTGCGAAAATATACAAACGGAGGCCGATGGATAGTTCTATTGTGACAAGTTAAAAAATCTAGGATTTAATTTGTTTAAATTAAAAATACGGGATTTAATTTGTCCCAAGGTCAAGCCTGGGGTGTTTTGTCATTTCTCCACAAGCAAAAAAGGTAATAAGCAATAATTAAGTTCTAAGCACTTGAACAAAAAGGACGTAACAATATACAAAATTAAAAAATCTATATGTTTCATTTTTATAGAAGAGAAGGCAGAAGTTAGCGTCATTAAAGCAAAAAAAATATAAAAAAATAATTTCATTACTAAAATTTCATATCATCCCATTTCAATGAATTTTCTTATAATTTTTTGTTATAAAGTTCATTCTCACAATAATAATAATAATAAAAAAATGTTTAACACACCAGCCACCAACTAAAAATGGTGATTTACTATTGTCCAATGTGGGATTTCTAGTGTTCCTCCTATCAGAGTCCGATAAGAGGTCCGAAGCGCGTGTCGAACCGCTGGCCGAAGCTAGAGTGAGAGAGACAAAAAAATATACACGTCTCTGCTTCCAAATTCGATCCACTAGCTATGATTTTCACAGAGCGATTTCTCAATCAAGAAAAAACTCAAAAGGGTCTTTCTAATTTGGTGCGGTCCATCGACTGGGAGCAAGAATCGCTACCCGGACTAAAAAGAATTTCGCACTCCTGCCCGGTTTCGCTCTATTCTTACCCATCTGTTCGCTTCTTCCTCGACAGATTCGTATTTGAGGTACCATCTAATCTGCTTGTAATAGGATTGAATCGTTGATTTTGATAGTAGATAAAAAAGCTATATGTGTACGGTAGGTTCCCTCATTAGGCTATGAATGATTCGAGCCCAACCCGAGGTTCCGTATATGAAACTCGGGTTGGGGTCGGATTGCCGAGAAAAATCATAAAATTGGTTTTACAATTATTTTTTCACTTGATTTGTTTTTATGGCCATTAAGGGGTGTACGGTAGTTTGATACATAGGGGGCATAATGATTGACGAGTATCCTACATGCTCTTGGAGGACCACACTCAGGGATGACTGTGTT
>VIGQ01000164.1:100000-115000 GCA_009663005.1 Actinidia chinensis | reverse complement strand
TGTACTTTTTGGCAGTTCACTATATTTGAAATGTCCTATTTTTGATTAACTGTGGCCATTGCGTTATGTGCATAAAGTCCATTGTGATAACCTTGAAATCCAGCACTTAATTTTAGTAGGCTATTAACTATGACAAATTGGCCGCGCGAGACTTTAACTACTGGATTATAGGTATATTAACTTTTATGAATCCTGTCCTTAATCAAATTCCCTTACTGAATCCTTCAAAATCTCCTACGTTTAGGTGAAATCAGGAGGCAATGGATAGGTGCATTACTGTCCCTTGAGGAGAGAATCAACATGTGCCATTGCGTTTAGTTTGCTGTAAAAAGTATGTTACATGGGCTAGTGTATGAGTGTCAGGTATGGTTGTGTCTAAGTGTTGGATTCATCTAATTCTGATGTCAAGAACAGGTAAACCTTGGCAAATATTCATATTGCTAATATATTAGATTTTCTAGGGTAAATTGGCTTTAGCATTTCATGCGTACTATATTAGTTTATGCATAATGAATTACAAATATGATTCATAGGTGATGTTCACTAAAATGTTAACGTTTATTCGAAATCTCTGTTTCTAAAAGTCATCTCCACCCGCCCCTCGGGCGCCTAGGCCCCGCCTAGGCGGCTAGCCCCTCGGCCCGCCTAGGCCCCGCCTAGGCGCTGGGCCCTCCGCCCGCCCGCTTAACGCCTAGCGCTTAGAGACCTAATTTCTAATTTCTAATGTATTTTAGAGCCTAAATTGTCATTTGTTATCTTTCCTCTTTGTATTATCAATATTAAACATTTGAACTTTACTATTTGATATCATTTTTTAGTTAGAATTTAATTTTGTCATTTATTATTATTTTTAATAATATTATGATTTAAATAAATAATCAAAAATAATGCATAATAATAACAACCCCAAGGCTCCGCCTAGGCGGCCGCCTAGTCTTGCCTGGAGCTAGGGCGCCCTCCGGCCGCTTATTCCGCCTAGCTATTTTTAGAACCTTGTTCGAATCCTTTGCTAAGTTCGAAGGTTGGGATAGAACATGTTTGATTTTATTTCTTTTCAGTGGTAATTTTATTCGTTTTTAGTTTCAGAGCTTCTAAAGAGTTCATATCTGCTCTCTAGTTTAAGACAGATTGATTTGGATGTTTTTGCAATTTCTAGATACTTGTGTTGCTCATATCACATTGCATGTGGCTTCTTCTTTCTTTAAGATGTATATTTAAATTTGCTGAGGTTTATCCTTAAATGGATTTCTAGTGTATCAGAAGAAAAAAAAATTACAATGTTTTTTACTAAAGCAATTTTTTGTTGTTTTTCTCCTTGTGGCAGTTATGAGTGGTCCTGACCTTGACAAGGAGAAGCACAAGTGGATTGACCAATTTGTTATTATGTGTTCATTCTTTCTTTTTTGCTTACTTGTTCTCACATTTATTGGTGGTGCTGATTTATCGGATGCTTGTCAACAAATACAAGCAAGAGGCCAACTTAGCGAAGATGTTCGATCTGGTAAGTGAATTATAACTTATTTTCTTATTGATGCATAATAGATGATTCTGTAAGGTGCATAGCTTTCCACAAGTGTGTGGAATTACACTAAATAAGAAAAAACATTTCAACAAACCTTTCCACAAAAGTGTGGAATTTCAACTTAGAAGACAAACAATTGCAACATCGCATAATTCATGCTTGCCTATATCTCTTTTTTATATTCGACAATGCATGGCATGATATTAATTATAAAGGTATTACCGTATTACAAAAGGGGGGAAAGAAGAAAAGGAAGCTGCTCAAGGGCCGACTTCTTTGGGTAATTACACTGAGTTATGAGTCCCACTTGCTCAACCCATGCAGGTGCATAAGGCCTCAAGTACAGCTAATGTCATGTTATTTTGATGTCACTTCAAGCTATCAAGATAACAAAATGATTTTTTGTTTTTTGCTTTATTATAGGCATCTTGAATAAGTCGGGCTTTATTCTTATCGTTTGCTTATCCATAAGATGTCGGTATTGTATGTATTTGGTTTTCTAACATTTTGTTTGTGAAGTGGCACGTGGAGCCTTTGATGCAATATGGTTTGATAGATGTAGGTACCCGAAGGACTGACCCAATTTATGTTTATTTACAACGATTGATAAGTTGATAACTAACACAGCAGTGGTCTTAATTCTAAGAAGTAATAGTAGTAAGGTACAATATCCCACACTTAAGAGATGAGCTCTGGTTTGCAAAATTGTATACTACTTAGAATGCCAAATGCGTTCACTCATACAAGAGCAAAGATAAGAAAATTTGTTGTAGAGCCCGAACAAATTTCCCCATTTTTCAGAATGTTGGGTTACCGCAAAACGTGCACAGCAATTTAATTTGGAGATAATAGAGACCTCCACTTTGGATGGAATACCTAAAGAAAGAAGAGAGGGGGTGTCCATCTCTAAGTTCTTTTCACGAGTAGTCTATTCCCAACCGACTTGGTGAAAGTTGGTGTTCTTTTGCTGGCATTAACTAAAACAGTGGGGCTTCTAGGAGGAGGGAGGAGAGAGATAGATGCAATGGCCAAAGTCATCAGTGATGTTGGAGGTGAGAAGGTGGCTTTAAAAATAATCTTTTTCCAGCTACTTATGATTATATAAGCACATTACTATGTTTCAATAAATTATGCAAGTCATGATTTTTCACCTTCTATTGTGAAGATTGGGTGTTTTTCTGTTTTATGGCTCATTTTTGAATGTGTTGACGAATTCAATTCAAACCTGATACCTCTTGGCATGAACCCTCTTTGTTCAATTTTGTGTTAATTGGGTTTTTAACCCTGTGCGATTCTGAAGGTGAGGACGAACATTGAGATGATCATTATAAAGATTGGCGTGATACATGTGGAGGTAATCTAAAGTTTGTAAGAGGGCATTTGAACATCCGTGCAAGAAATACTATCATTGGTGTCACAATTTTGAGAATTAAAAAGACGATTTCCTATTCTTCAGGACCATAAATGTCATCTAGTCGTAGATTGTCAGATCAAATACTAGACATGTCGAAAAATATTGCATAAAAGTTCAAAAGACCGTCTCAAATGCTAATCAACATGCTGACGATCTAATCTCCATGGAATGTTCCAATGTTCCTAATACTTTGTGCTACCTCATCCATCTCCTTACTCGGATTGAAAACGTGCTCTTTTTGGAACTCCTTAGCAGGTTAGAGAGCGTGAACTTTACTCTCGTAAATGCCCGCCAGTGTTAAGATCAGATTGGTATGTTATTTGCGATAACTGAAAAAGAAATCAGGTGGGTGGCAAGTGGACGCGAAGATTCATTTGCGATTTCAAAATATTTTCTGTACCTGCTGGCTTATGAGGAACTGTTGCAGGGAAGTTCATAAAATCACCTGAACCTTAACTTTATCTTGTAGCAATTGAGCTTGCGATTGCTTGAGATTATTCGCCTCTTTTTTCTTCTTGTTATGGATAATAATCCTCTTTTTGACTATTTGTCCTTGTATTCGTGGAGTCCATAAATGGGCATATATATATATATATATATTGTGGCATAAGTGGCAGATTTAGCTTGTGAGGTTAGAGTCGCTGTTATAGATTGAAACATCAAAGAACCTACTGCTTTAGCGAGCAGCTTCTGTTTCCACTTTTTTTCTGCAATCTGTTTTTCTGTGCGTAGTCTGGTTTGCAGAATAGTCGCGAAATCAGACGATAAACAAATTTGCCATTCAAAATTCGACAAAAGTAAAATAAAATCGTTTTGGTATCATTATACATAAAAAAAAACAATGATATAATCAACTATAATATATTGGGGTATAGGATCCAATGAAAAATTTAAATAAAATTGCGTTGGCAGTCTAACGTAATTGCCATTTGAGTTTCTAATATCGATTTTTTTTGTTATCATTCATGTTCTTAAAAATACGGCCACGTAATGATTATTCACTTTTAAACGTGCATAAGAATCCTACACAGATATTTCATGTTACTTGAATCCGAACTGTACCATCAGGAATGATCCCATATTGTAGATCTGTCTTTATAGATAATGATGATGCAACAGAGGGGGGTGGCGGGGGGGGGGTGAGAAAATGGAATACATAGGGATGAAATTGAGAAAGTAGTCGTGAGGAACAAAAGTGATACAAGTTAAATACTTAGGGACCATTGCGTAATTACCCAAAACAAAATCTATGGCTCTAGACTAAGAGCGGTTTGGGGCAGGGAGCCATATAGGAGTGGTTGAGTTTTATTTTTCTGGCTATCGGCCGGGAGAGAGAGCAAATTTTGGTCTAGACAATCGAGTCGGTATTGGGCTTATAGCTCCAAGACCATGCCCTAACCATTACAAATGGGCTGGTAAAGGTTCCGTCGCCGGCTGTCGGGCCACTTTTACAGAGATTTACAGCCCGTTTGACAGCAGGAGATGATTTTGGTGGATTGGGAATAAGGGGAATTTGATGGTGGATTTAAAATGAGGGATGATTTATAATAAGGGGGGCCCACCTTTTAAGAATGGTGGATTTGTAATTTGGTATTTGGATGTGTTTTGGAGAAGAGTGATTTGAAAGTTGGATATGATGGGAGAAAATGTCAAAAGACAAAATTACCCCCACTTCATTAATTAGTTGTTAATATTAAATGTAATTTCGTTTAATTATATAAAAAATATATTAATTAATATTTAGATGATTAAAATAAAATTTCTCACTTTAAATATTAATATATAATTTAAAAATATATCATTCAATTTTTTTGGGTTAAATTATCCATTATTAAATAATTAAACATTAATTTTTTTTGGTTAAATATCGTTGACAACAACAACAAAACAACAACACAACTAAGCCCCACAAACCCCAACCCAACAGTGGAACCAACTTCAGCTCACCCAAAAGCAGCCCACCCCAAACTAATACTCCCAAAGCAAACTCTAACACCCCCTGTCCCAACGCCAGCACAACTGAAACATACCCCACCCCAAGCTGGAACCAACTCCACCGCCTCACTCGCCCAAGGGTACTCCATCAACACCCAGATTGGTAGTACACATGCAAGTAATTCTATGGTTTTGTTTGCTTCCTTGTACACCGCTAAATATTCCCAAAATACCTTATCTCCAACATTACAAAATCTCTCCACCACTATACCCTCCCAATCTTCCACCACCGCGGCCGCCACAACCACCAAACTATGATTACTTCTTTTTAAAAATCCAAGGAAAAAAAAAAACAAAAGAGTAAATGTAGATTTAAATTTTCACTAAATAGTTTTTAAACTTAAAAACTTAGCACTCAATTTTTTATTTTCAATTTTAAAAGTTTGTTAATAATTACTATTTGGTCCCATTCACTTTTAGGGCTCACAATTCACTCTCCTGGTACACCGCTATCTCATCGCCGAGTATCAAAACAATTTTATAGGATAAAATTCCTAAATTAAAAAAAAAAAAAACTACTCTGCATTTTTAATGGTTGAATTAGTTACTTTGCATTCTTTTGCATTCAACTGTGCAGTCAAACTCATATAGTTTAAGTCCATAATCAATAGTCTCTTTCATTTATTTATTATTTAATTAACGAAAAGAGATCACGTTGCCCTAATGAATGGCAGGTGTATGGAATGGCAGTTTTAATACTGGAACTCAAATTGTAAGGTGTTGATTGCCAAAATTTAAAAAGGGAATGTTTGTAGAGTGTAATTTACACTTTCTAATTTTCTTTTTGTTTTCTCCTACCCTCCCTTTTCTTCCCCTCAATTTCTATCCTACATTTAGGTTCTCTAGTCACAATTATGACCAAGAGTTAAAAAAAAAGTTGGTTAAGACAAAAATAATTCCAACTCGATGAAATTATCACAGATGGGGCTTAGTCCCGCTAGGCTTACTTGTTTATTGATTCAAATTTGTTACATTTCATACATGGAAATAATCTCTATTCATGATGCATGTAAAAGCCACTCAAAAAATATTTATCTTAAATTCTTAAAAAAACTAAGAAAGTTTAACCCTACAATGAATGGGCATGTATAATAAATAGTTCTAATATGAGTATTAATGATATGTTGCAACCTTATTCATTAAATTAGAAATCTACGCACATCAGTATTCAACCCAAATTTACATCATAGACATTCAATAAAGGAAAAGAATGTCAAAGTAATGTAAAGTTCAATCATGTTCAAATTTATTCATGTAACAACCAATCCAATCACAAAAAAGGTGGAAGGGAAGGAATACCAACAGCCACTGAGAGAGGAAAAATAGGATCAAAATTCCAAGTGGTCCTCTTGTGCATATTATCATTATTTAGCATTGAAGATAACACAAGAATTCTCAAGGACGGCGGTGCAAGCAAGTTAATCATACTCAAGCAGACACTCCTTAGAATACAATACCACAGCAGCACCATCTCAGTGTTTCTGGCTCAATAATTTCAATTGACCTTTTTGGATGATGCCAGTCCAGTCAAGTCCTGACACACTTCATCAATGAGATACGCCAAGCCACCTTCTGCATCATAGTTAAGATAGGTTGGGGCCACCATCGGTTAAAACAGTCAACAGGATAATAGTAGTTCAGTGAACATGACAAAGTTCAAAAACTTGACATCACACTTTCAAGTTCTAGAGTTCACAGAAAAAGGCTCCGCAAAAAAATCATGAAACATTTTTCCGGTAATAAGGGGCCCCCATGTTACATGTAATCTGTTAACGGTGGCAAGTGCAGGTACATGTCTAAGTGTCCAAGTCATCTAATTTCCATTTCAAGGATACATGTACATGCTAAAATATTCATATTTTATAGTATATTTTTATTTTCTTGGGTAAATAGCGTTTAAATGGTCATAACGTATTTCATGCATAATTAAATAGATTTAGCATATTTCTTTTGCGAACTTCAATACTAAATATGCTTCGTAGGTGAGTGTCCAACCATTATCAATGTCGAGTGTCGACACGGAACTTTTTAAGTTAAGGAGAGTCCATGTTAAATAAGTCTCCCCACTTCAGAAAAGCAGACCTGGATTACCATTCGCATATTGTTACACATAGATTTGAGATGCAAAAGCGTGCACGCCCAAAGGGTCTCGTTACTACACCACTATGTGAGAGTGCCAGTATGGGGCCAGTGGTCCCTAAAACATAAAGTATTCGTCAATAGGGTGGATTTCAGGAAGCTGAAAAACAATTAAGAAGGCAATAAACAACAGCCTTTTCATGTGACCAAGAAAGAACTAGCTACAGGAAAAAATTTCATGTAAGCTAGAAATGTGCTTTGTATTAGGTCCATTTACTGGAATATAATTTAGTTGACCCATGAGATATGAAAAAAAGCTTTTATAAGTTCATATCCTGGACATAATGCCAAACCCCCAAGTCCATATTCTTTTATAAGTTTTAATGTCTTTTTGCATATGCTTAAAAACTAAAAAAGCTACTGAAATAAGATCTTCAAACAACAAATATGACCAATAAAGGCAGAAAAACTTGATCAACAAAAACATCATCAAAAAGTAATTATACTCGCTCCTTATCGTCAATGCAATGCGGGATCTACGCATTCTTGTTCATCTCCGTGTATATGAGGGAAGGAACTGATAAGTTCGTCATTATAAACATAACAAGGATAATTTCACCATTGAAGATAAAATTCATCCTTATTTTATTGGAAATCTTTATGGGTGGAGGACTTGACTTTGAAAATCTGTGAGAATGCTGCTCAAGCGAGGTTTTATCCGCTGGCTTAGTCCATTTGCTATGAGAGTGTTGGATTGCGGATCACAGGCACGAGCACAGAATGCTAAAATAGAGCTCCTTATGCAATGTATCGGACCTTTATTTACTGCTGAAAAACAGATTCTATTCACTGAAAAGATAGGTTCCTTCTTGTATTTTTTTGGTTTCTAGCGTGTGGCCCTTAGAGGCCTATGCTAGTCGGGCAAGAACTATAGATATTTCTCTGCAAACCAGATGGGGATGTTAAGTGTAGTCTAACCAGACTTAAACTCACCCAATTCCCCCAGTAAATCCTTGACATGATGATAATAATGTGAACAAATTTTGTTAAAGGTTCTTATCAGACTTGTAAAGTCAAGTAGAAGGACGAGATCAGAACAATGTTGGAAATATTGGTTTGTCCTGATAACCCCCGCATAAACTCTTCTACGATATTTGAAAGCTGCAATCATTTGTAAAATTACAAGCAAAATAAAAACAGTAAATAAACCATAATGATCAAAAAATACCCATAATACAATTATGCTATGAAAAAATTGCAAAATATTAACTTTGCATCTTTTATGGCATAGCCAAACATCAACATTTTTCTATCAGCAACCAGTCCAATATAAAATATTTACTCAATACAGAAAAATACTCACATAAGAGCAGAATTAAAGCTTAACTACCATGGATTGTCCAAAGGTAGCATTTTTGTCTCATTTCAAACAGAGATACAACATTATGGTTCTTTTTCTCCTGCATAAAAGCAAACAAAAAATTCAAAACGTCCTAATATGTAGTGTATATGTTGAAAACACAAAACCAAAAACAACGAACTTACACTTGGTTCTGCCTCTGTTTTTGTGGCCTTTTCCCCCAAAATAGAAAAACTGATTTCCTTGAAATGGGATCTATCTTTTTTCTTCATTTTGAGAGCATGTCTTTCTTTAATTCAAAGTCGAGAAACAACAGTTATCACGTTGGCTCAGTTGAACATGTACGTGTTCAATTAGTATCTGTAGGTACACAAGTTGCCATTGGCTGACCTTCATAGTTGCCATACAATAACTGATGAAATTCAATAATTTGCATTCATATTACCCTCTTTTAAACACACATATTTCAGATTTGCCCCAATCAAATAAAAACATTAAATTGCATCAGCATTTGCCAAACAAAACTTATAAGTTTTACATCATCATGCCCTCGCATATTATAATTACAAAAGTTATAATTCATTTGTAAAGTTACAAACCCAGTATGAATCACATCAAAGCATCAACACACATAATTACAAAAAGTTTAATTACCAGTCCCAGTAAAATACAAAAAGTTGGGATCACTGTGGCAACACTATTACCGCATAATACCTACGTGGCTAAAACGTAATTTACCATCTAAGACCCCCTCCACCCAACGTTGTTTATATGTCTGGTATGCCAACGAAGGCATCCAATCTTTCTTCTCCAGCCACAATGATGTTATTGACCTAAACATGTCACCCCATTTCATCCAGGTCAAGTTCATTAACTCGATAAAGACACTTTTTTCTTTTGTTTGAGAGTTCCTTGCATACCCCACTGCCATTGGTCAATTTTTCATATGGGCATTGTTTTGAGAGATGAAACCTTTCATCATTCATTAAAGGGCTCTACTTGCTTCTCCTTTGGCCTTTCAGGCACGGAATGTTTGGGATTGGAGGTAGAGGAAATTGCCCATATCCTCTTGGATTGGAAGGATTGACATTGACTCTTGGAGTAGAAGAAGGATTGACATCGCCTCTTGGAGTGGAAGGATTGATATTATCAATGGGATCATCACCTCTTGCATACCTAGGACTATAGCAATCATTCCATGTATCATCAAGGCTAGGGGTTTGAACAGCAGTTCCATCGGGATTTTTAGGGGCATCCTCAGCCATTTCACCAGTAGCTCTATCATGCCCAAATAAGGTCTGCCCAATCCTCGAACATAGTGAATGCATTCCCATTATCTACTCATTCTTTTATGGGTCTGCACAGTTAAATTGCAAATATAAAGAGAGAGTCGGACTTAAAGGAAGGAGGAAACAAAGACACAAATGGAAAGAAGGGAGACGTTACCCTGTTATATTCCTCCCACACCGTGGTGTCGTCAAAGTCTCTACGCATGCCTCGCATGGTTCCAGGCAAAACCACTTATAGTATAATGTCGCCAATAACCATATTTCCTTCCAACCCTTGACCTTCGGACTCTATGTTTGGCTGGCTCTAAGTGTGGTCCGGGGAAAGAGTTTCGCAACTCTTTTTTCGACCACATTGAAAAACCCAGGTTTGAAGCCAATTGTGCCCTTTCACTTATCACCACGAAAATCCAACATTGCCATAAGTAGGCCGCCTTTCTTTGGACGTCCATAGCCTAGTGATGTTTCTTCTTTTCCTGCGCCTTTACCACCATTGGTATTGGATTGCTCAGACTGTTGAGTTTCCATTAGGTTTGCTAACCGGAGTGTAAGAAGTAGTTCACAAAATTTGCATAAACAATGACCAACATTTGAAAATATGATTGAAACTAAAAAAACACGTAACTAACCATTCGGTGGCCACACCCATAGTGGTGCAAGTTCAAAATCATAAAACACCATTTATATGATGAAAATCGATGGCACCACAGTAGTAGCTACTTATTGGCAACCACTGAGTAGCAAAACAATGGTTGTACATTTAAGGTGCCAAATATCCCTCATTTCAGTCCACTCATTTGTAGTATTCGATGATGTAATGGGATCTTCTAGATCTTCAAGCGGGACATTATGCATGTTATATGCTCCCACATGTCGTTACTCAGTTTAACCGGATCGATAGACATTCCGCTTAATGAAGTTGTGGAGAAGACAACATGTAGTGACGATGTGAATTGCGTCCTATGGCGATAGTAAGAGTAGATTTAAGGTCCCCACCTCATTTTAAGAACTACGAAAGCATCTCTCCATAACACATTTCGTGCACAGAGTGCTTCTGTTGGACGCCTTTCTCTACTTGAGGGTAAGTGTCCTTGCCTCCAAATGTAATGGGATATCTTTGAGACCTATACTGTGCCTAATAATCCCGGTCCATTTGTGTAACGGCATCAATACGTAGAAACGACCTAAAAATGCATTCAAGGCGTACGGGGGACATTGACACATAATTGTATTTTCACAAACTAGTACAAATCGGTGTGAAGTGTTTGTCTCACGTACCTTGGGGAATTTGCAACTGTGTGGTCATGACCAATGCATTTAGCAAGCACTCTCGAAGTCGGTGTTAGAATCTTCCCAACTAGACAAGGCATATATGAATCGTAGATTTCGACTAAATAACCTAACACATTTGTGGCGTAATCCCCCTTTCTTGATCTATAGTGCCTTGTTCAGATGGGGGGTACCGGTATGAAGGTACCATCTGAAAGCCTAGAAAATTTTATGACATAGAAAAATGAAGTAATATTTATGTAATCCAAGAAGTGCAACGAAAATGATACCATAAATTAATAAGGGCTTTACTTCAAACCAATTCTACCTCTCATCGGGTCATTTGGGAAGCACAGGTTCGGGATGAACCATACAACATCATGAAGGCTAAGACCGACCAACAAAAACACATTGAAATGCCTACTATTGTTTTCCCCGATCTAATGAACTGAAACTTCGTAGCTATTTTTCGTATGAGCGTATAGGATCCATAAAAATATCGCAACTTTCTCTGAACACAACCATACCTAGAGTCTTGTATCCTCTTTGCATGAGTAAATGGCACAACCTCAGAACTTATGCCGATTGACCCTCAATTGGTTATTACAGGTGTGTCATCCGAGGTACTACCTATTAAGTGAGTCTATTTGTTGTTGGTACACATTCGGATTCACGGAATATGAGGACTATCGTCTATTTCTCCTTGGAACCAATGACCTCCTAATTAAAATGTACAACTTGAAGGACAGTATTGAAAAAGTCCTCAGACACACATCACTGCCTATCAACACATCAATCCCTCTTCTTCTTCGTTAACGTATGTTAGTCAGCCACTTCTGAGTACCTAATGATACATCAACAAAGCACAAGTAAGCAGAACTTTTTTTAAGAAATATCAATACATGACGAGCTTTTATTTCATTACGGATAAGTTATTCATTTTGTTCATTATTAGAATAAATCTACTATACAAACATAATATTTGAAAGTATGGTTTACCTTTGAAATCACTAAAAGGTTAATTGTGGCGCCACCCCTAATCACTGTCTTCTTTTGCTAAATATTTTTCTGTTACAATACACTATTAGTTGATGATAATGCTCACTGTTGAATACAAAGTTAAATATATCTATCTACACTTCATATTTTTCATTATGAGTATAACCAACTAACACGACCCGATAACACCAATAAATAATTTAGTGGATGGGTCATCCATGTATTACCTGATGCATCACGTGGTAATAGTATATGTACATTAGAACACTAATTTTAAACTATTCGTATTAGGAGAATTCATACAACTCATCATGTACCCAAACCCCATATCTCATTGTGAGACTTTTGTTACATTTCGTGTACTAAGTGTACGTGCCCTAGCATCATTATACACTGAAAATCTAGTATATGATTCCGGGACATTTTAAAATCTTCTCCTTCTAAAGAAAATAAAAATTAAATTATTATGGGTTAGCAGTAAAATTACAAAATAGGTTTTGAAGTATTGTTTTTATAAATGGGCAATCTAACGAGGAATACACACAAGGTGGGTGCTAGATGGCACACCAAACTCCGATCCCAATATTAATGTCGGCTATCCAATTTCCATATCCCCAATGAGACCTTGATTTTTCAGGGATTCCTTGTGCCACTTGACTTTCTTTTTCCTTAATGTACAAAAGAAACCCCCCCCCCAAAACAAACAAAAACAAAACAACAAAAACAAACCCACCCAAAAACACTGCAAAAAATATCAAATTTACAGAGAATACCAAGCAAATAAATGTATACCAAAAAAAAAACTAGATGAAAAAATCCATTATAACAAAAGTATTTTCACCACGAATTTTGAAGATTATGATCATAGCTCAATTCAGCAGTGTTGAAGGGATTATGATCAAAAAGTTTAACAATCTCTTTCAAAGAATGATTTGTCTAATTTTAACACTTCAAATATTTTTGTACTCACACTTGAAGTACTGATGAATACCCCCAAGTTGCTACAATAATTATCAAACATTATCTTCAATATCGGCCTGCAACTGCATAATGATACTAAACGTTTCTGCTTTATGGGTTGTCTTCAAAAACCATAAAAATAGACCAAATGACTCAAATACCCCCATGAGAATTTTAAATGCCAAGAAAATCAAGATTTCACAACACCCAATCAAATTTTATAAAATTCAACCCGGCATATCTAAAAAAAAAAAAAAGCAGGGGAAACAAGAAAGAAATTCAAAATCAAATTCTGCAATTCACACACACCAAGCAAAATTATTGTCAAGACACAAATTGGAAAATTAGGTATCTAAATACCTAGAGTTCCTAAACCTGGAAACACACACAAATTAACCAAATGCAAATTCTTAAGCTTTAGTGGAGAAATAATTCCACTTCTAATTCGTGCAATTAGGGTATCATTGTCCTACAACCCAGACAACAGAAAAAAAAATCTTCCTCAGGACTCCAAATTGAAAATTGGGTATCTAAAGAAATACTAAAGTTTTCCAAACCCTGAGAACCATGTGCAAATTCCAAGCATTACAGTGCACATCCACAAAGAAAATTCCTAATAAAAACTGAAAGCTAACTTTTTTGCATTTTGGGTTTGTGGGTTTATCTTCAACGACCAAAAAGAGAGACCTGGTTGAAACAAACACCTACGCATTATAATAGAAATGGGCTCAGTGCAATTTTAGGGCACTAGATAATTAGTGGCAACCAAAAAATTAGTGCAAATTTTATATTCAGCCATAATCTATAGCAAATCAACACAAATGTCAAGGAAATGTGAGCATGTGAGCATTATCGCGTATACCAACTTCAAAACCAAAACACAGAGGAACATATTAGTTTTTACCAAGTCCACACACCTGACTTGAAAGAGGACGATTAGCAAAATGTCATCGAACTCAACCAAGAGTCATCGACCACAAATCGTCAACCTACTCTCTGTCTCTCTTTTCTCTCTCTCGTAAAGTGGGGAAGAATGGACGAGTTGATCAGACAAAAGGGGACCGAGGGCAAAACGGTCTTAACAGCCAAGATGAGGGCACAACGGTAATTTTGCCAACTACGCCGAGCCACTGGCTTACCACGGATCGAGGTACCCTTTGCCGTCCTATGTCGGGTATGGTGGATTTGGAAGACAGTCCAAGAAGAAATCCATGGAGAGGAAAAGTAATACCAACCATGGAAAAGACAAGAAGCGAGAGAACAAATCGGAGACTCCCCAAATCCGGGATGCAACTCCTGCTGGCCAAACAGGGGTATTAGGGTTTCCTATAATTCACACCCAATCATACACTTGAAGCCTCTTTCTCTCTCTCCGCTCCACCAACCGATTGCCACATTCCTGGCCGAGAAATCGCATGTCAGTCTCTCTCTATCTTCATATGTATGTATATTTGTTTGGAGCATGTGGTCATTTTTCGATCTCAATCCTAACTCTCTTTTATCATCAATTTTGTAAAATTTGGATCAAAAGGCGTGATTTGATATGAACCACACAATGTTTATCGATTCTATTAAAAAAATTCTCCATTCATGATCCCCAAAACCCAGTTACTTTTCTTACTAAAGAATTAAATGCTACTATCCTACTCTTTTAAGCATTTCATCATCATTTTTTTTTTTTTTTGTAATTTTCAAGCTTATCTCAAGAGCTTTTTTTTTTTTTTTTTTTTTCTCAATAAATTTGTTGAAACACCCTTTTCCTCCTCCTTATTTGATGAAAATATAGTTGCTTTATCACGTGATACCAATTAGGTAAAGAGAAACCAAAAGTTCCCAAATTTGGAGGGATGCAAAAACTATCTACAAATACAAAATTTGATGGTTGCATTCATTTGTTCAACGGTTATGCACTCATACACTCAAATGAACATAACTATTTATTTTTAATATTGGAGAATTTTTTTTGGACAATATCATGGTTGTATAATTGTACCAAAAATGTAAGACTATGTTTGGTTGATTGAAATATTGATGTATAACATAGTCATTCTAATTGAAATAATCGTTCAAGTATTTGGTGATCAAAATAAGAGGATAGTCCCATTTTATTTGGAAT
>VIGQ01000164.1:70000-72500 GCA_009663005.1 Actinidia chinensis | reverse complement strand
TTGCCAAAGTGGTAAAGGTGGCAATGACAAGGTTGCGGGGTGTAATGGCAATAGCATACCAGTGGCAACAAACTAGAACCGTGAATTTTTAGTTTTGGCACAATGGCCGAGTGTAATGGCCATTGCAGTATAGGTAGCGATGATTACCCATACGTACTGGTTGCAACCACTTTTAAAACCATGAATAAGAGAGTTCTCTTTCTCACCATTTCTCATTATTTATTATCACCTAATTTATAATATCCTAAGTTTGAGACAGCTTTGAGTTTCTATCCACTTCTTATGATACGAGGTTATTGTTAACCCAATCCAAGACTTAGGACACAAGAATCAGCAATTTTATCAGTCAAAACTAAGCAACCACTTGACGTTATTAACCCTAGATTAATAACCTAGCAGGTCATTACAATCAGCACCCAAAACTTTTGGGCCAAAAGCATTGAAATTACTCAACAACAATAACTAATTCATTTTCAGTTTTCTTTCATTTGAGCAAGTTAGGGCTTCAAATCTCTCAAAGAATGTCACAAACTAACCAAATCCTATAATCCAGTTCCGGAAGAAATAATATTAGACTTAAACCATAACTCCAAGAAAATAGTATCATATTCTTGACATAAAAACATGATAAGAGTAAAATAAAATGCTTTTTTTTTTCTTTGAAGACTTAGACTCTCTCTATAAAGTCAGAGCCAAGAACCTTACTCTTGTTCTCTTCTCTCTTCTCTCTTCTCTCTCTTCTTTCACGGTCACTAACTTAACCGTCGGAGAGCCGTCCCAAAAACAACTCCAGGTGACCCTTATCATTATTGCTGTCTTGCCGCCACCGTACGAAATCAACCGTCGGAATTCGTTTGTTCACCACTGCTATTGTCTATGTTCGATTTTATTTCATTCTCACACTCCACACTAACCTAAGTGCAATTAAGATCACCCACATATATAAAGGACTTATTAAAGAAGAAAAGAAAAGAAAGAAGGGGCATCTTGGTATGCCAACGAAGAAGTGCGCCGAGTTGCGCACATATTTAGTAAGCTTGGTTGATGACGAAGGTAAAATTTGACAAGTCCATGACCAATAAGATGTAAAAAATCTGGTGGTGGCATGGATAGAAAAAATTCAAAAACCTGCATATAATCAAGAAAAAACTTACATTATTTACTTTCATAAAAGAAGCATATAAACAAATAGGAACATATCCAAGTGTCATTCATTGTGGAATAAATTTCATCAAGAAAAAGGTGAAGTGTTCGGAGAGAGAATACAAACAAAGGATTTGCAGGGAAGAGTTAAAGTCATAGAGAGAGAAACATTGTGGTTTGGTGGTAATTATTATTTTTAGAAGGGCAAGAAAGTAAAAGTACATGGGCTGCTAATCTCCGTTAGCTAAAACCATGATAGGGTCAAGGGATGTCTTTATATTTGTCAGAACATCAGGAGATGTTAGCGTAATTTACCCTTTTGTTTACTATTTTAGAATCAAGCAAGCAAATAAACCAAAATAAATAAATAAATTGAATCGTAACACTATACAAATCGAACATAAACCTAAAATGACACGACCGTTAGCACCCAAACAAATTGAGTTATGGTAAATTGAAAAAATTCTAACACAAATCTATGATAACACGAAAAAGAATACTGGACTTTATTTAGAGACTACACTCCTAACTGTGTTATAGTTAGGAGTGTAAAAAGAGTTGTCGGTTCTGCCAACAATCGCCCAAAATCCAACAGGCCCCGATGGTCTGTGCCCAACCAAGGGTGTAAGGGCCCCAATAATATTAAGTTTGGCTGAGCTAGGTCTTACCCAAGGCCCTGCATGAAGCCCGGCCAAAAAGCGCCCAAAGCCGCTAACCCTCCTCCCCGCGCAATGACGGCCTTTAAATGATATTTAACATATCTTTTAAAATGTTGAATATCTTTTAATGTTTTGATTTTCATTAAGTGATATTTAACATTTTTCTTTATTTGAGGATAGAATTAATATTTTCTTTTTTCCATAATATAACCCGTAAATATTTTTTGACTATTAATAATGTGAACTTTATTCCATGAATTAATATAGAGCTATGCAGTAATGGATACATGGCTCAAACTAAAAGGGGGCAATATGAACTTTTCTCTTTTTTATAAAAAGTCAAAAACATAAATATATAAAATCAACTAAATTGAAAAAAAATAAAAATGTTAAATCCCCATTCATATATGTTGGCTTCAATTCACCCACAGGAAACTTTCTCCATAAAAGTGAAACTTGCTATAAAACCCAAAGAAAGAAAAAAAAAAATTAAAAAAAAAAAGAAAAAGGAAAAAAAGAAAAAAAGCAATAAGAGAAAATTACTTAAAAAATCGCAGAGTTTGATTATGAAAATACAAATTAAAACTTAAATTTTAATGTAATAAATCAATTTTGCAGTTTTTCATTCGGTGCAATTAAAATCGTTCATTAGTCTTTCATCCACTTGGCTTATAGAACCAAATTATTTCTTGTCCAAC
>VIGQ01000164.1:57500-62500 GCA_009663005.1 Actinidia chinensis | reverse complement strand
AAGACTTTCCATTTAAAAATGTACAAGAATGGTGACCCATGAGCTAATACCAGTGGCTATATCTTTTGTAGAAACATGAAGGTTTTAACCTACGAAAAAACAATTACAATAATTTTTTAGTGCATTTCTCCCAAATGATTAATTATAGCAAGGAAACTACCTATGGTATTCTACTAAGGCTTCCAAAATAAGAACATCCTTATAGTTGTTTTCAGGCCTTTGTCAACCATTGTTCCAGTTTTTTTCCTAACGAATCCTTAACCTGCGTCATATCCATTCATGAAGGCAAATAAGAAGCAGACTTTTTTCGTTTTTCACTTCTGTTGTCCACACCGTTTTTTGCATGGCAAGCTGTTTCCAATAATTGTTTGACAGTTTTTTGAAAAAACACTTCACTTTTCAGGAGAAAACAACAGATGTTCAATTTTGGAAAACGGTTTCTACAGAAAAACTCAATCAAAAAAAGGCCGAGTCCGAGTGAGTGATTTTAAAATCTCATTTGTAACAAAGAAAATGAAACTACTTCCAAAATGTATCTGTGTGGTTAGTTTTAGGAATCAGTTTTGTAGAATAGAGTAGTTCAGAAAATTTGGTTGGTGGTCGTTTTCAAATCTCGTTTCTAATTCTTGAAAAAAATGCAATTTTTTAGAAAATATTTAAAAAAGATCTGTTCAAAATTCTCTCAAAATATGCGTTTTGGTTAAAATGAAAATATGTGAAAAACAGTGAATGTTTTGTCTCAAAAATTAATTTCTGGAAAAGTATTTTGCCAAAATTGATCTGCCATCAAGCATAACGCCTTTCTAGTTTTGTTTCCAAAACATGAAAAACGGAAATAGATACAAGGACACATTAAATATTTCAAAAACCAATCACGTGTCCGCTCCCAATCAAGCATAGGTTCCTTTGGTTTGCTGTTTTCCCAAACTCAAGAGCTCTCTGGCCAGTGATCAATTCTAGTGGAAGAATCCCAAAACCCCGAAAACCATCTGTTTTCTCGGACACTCACGACTGGCCGCGTGTGAGGAGCACCCCACCGTACCGCTAACAGCGGTGGTAACGCTTGTGACAGTCGTGGCGATCCAAAAGCTTTCCGATCCAAGTCTCCGACGACTGTCTTGCATTGTCATCCAGGCAAAATATTTGCTGCCTTCATATCCCGGGGAATGATCTTGGGGTCACCACTGCTCAGCAGGAAAAGAATTGCAGCTGCCCAAGCAATTCTTTTCCTAGTACCCCAATCCAAGGCTGGTTGGCTGCGAAGAGAGACAAGAAAGAAGAAATCAAACTTTTTATTATTCGGTGTTTTCATTTTTCAGCAAAAATCAAAATTGATTGGAGAACTTTTTCCAAAAACAACATGGAAACACATATTTTCTGATTACACCAAAAGATGTTCTTCAATTTATTGAAATTGTTACGAAATGAAAACAATAGGCAAACGTTGTGTGTTTTCGCGTTGTCATAGTTTTGTTTATAAAAAAACATGGAAAACGAAAAATGAAGATAGAAAACAAAGACAGACAGATAAGCTGTTTGGAATTGTTTTTGCTTTCTTCGTGTTCGTTTTCCATTTTTATTCCCTTTGTTTCTGGCAACAAGAAAAATGAATAGTTTGAAAACATGTTTTTTGTACCGGTCTCATTTTTCCAAAAGTTCAACAAGTTTTGCCGGTTCTGAAAGATGGATTTTTTTTCCAGAAAATTCTCCCCAAAAACAGTTTCGGAAATAGTTTGTCAGACAAAATTTTCTGTTTGTTTGCAAAATTAAAAACAGGAAAACAAATCCAATCAGTCTTTGTTTGCACAAGCAAGATATCACACCAGATGCCTCTCCGTTGCTGTCGCGCAAAAACCGTATAGCCAGAGGAGATTCCGGTGAATTGCTAGACTAATCATCTCGACTTCGGTCTGAAACTGAATCCCCCTCCAATTCACGTTCCCATCTTTGAGCCATTTCACGGCTATAACAGTCCCATCTCTCAAACACCCTTTGTTACACAATCCCAAAACCACCCTTCCCTATTATGTTCTTGCTGCTGAAATTGATGTGCCATCCGAAGCTCTCGAATTGAAAACCTCTTCAAGTTTCCAAGTGACATTCTCAGGATTGTTGCTCTGAAAATTTTTTAAAACATGTTGTTTAAGTAAAGTCATCCGTGTTTAATTTGTTTTATGTACCTTTTTTCTTACTGACCGTTGATGTCGAAGAAGATCTGCTGGTTGTGTTGACGCCTCCACCAGGAAGAAACCCTAATCCGAGAACTAGTAGTAGGCAAATGCACCGAATCTTGACCCAAAGCCTAAGGCAAGTTTGTGATCTTTAGCCTTCCAGAAGGTTTGGAAGTATAATAAAAGACAGAGAAAATTCAAATGGAAGAAAATAGAAAGAAAATGGCTAAAACACGAAAATATTCTGTTATAGAAAACTTGATTTCAGGAAACAAACAACCGATTTTTTGGAAACGTGGAAAAAGGTGTTTTTGAATTCCAAAAGGTATATTTATTTTCGCTTAAAAAACAATTTGATATGAAAATCTATCTACAAAGAACAAGAGCAGCAAGAAGGCGTCTAATCCCCTATTTGTCAGCAAGGCCTTATCGGCAAAACTCAATAAGGCTCCACGTAAGGCTATTGCATTAATCAGGATTGGTGTTTTTGTTTTAAAAAATAGTTTTCTGTGATCAGAATTTTGAATGAGCGAATGAATCTTCTATCCTTTATTGATCATCTGTTCGTGTATTATATCACTTGAGATTGTTTTACATTCAAGATAAAAGAAATGAAAGAAAGAGATGAAGAAAGCAAAAATAGAGCCAGTAGTAGCTGTTTTAACAGAAAGACTGCTTAACAACTAACTATACTAACTGACTGCAGCTGACTCTGTGTTCATCCATGAATTGCAACTAATAACTGCCATCTCTTGATATGAATTGATCCTAATACTCCCCCTCAGCATTGGACAGTGAATGTCTTTCACAGCAATCTTGGATAAGAGTGGAATAAGGAAGGAAGCAGATAAAACCTTCAGTACATACATCAGTTAGCCTGATGTGAGATTAGTGGGCATAATCTGAGCAGCCTTTAGTGATTATCACGAATGAAATGCGCAGGCGATTTCTATGTGCCTTGGTCCGTTCATGAAAGATGGATTTGTCGCAATATGCACAACAGCTGTTATCACAAAAAATGAGTGCTGGAGAGGAATCATCAATCTGAAAATCCTTCGTAATTGAGGTATCCAAACTACCACACTGCCGTAGAAGTAAAGCCTGTATTCTGCCTCAGCAGAAGATCGGATACCGTGGTCTGCTTCTTGCGTTTTCTATGATATTAAGATTCACCGATAAAAAAACATAATCCAAGTAAACAGATTTCTAGGTATTTTTGCAAGCCCCCCAATCAGCACAGAAAAAGGCCGTAATTTGTAGAGATGAAGAGGAAGAGGAAGAATAATCCGACCAGGATGACTTGAGATAACTTGAGAGATGATGAGAATGCCTGTTAGATGAGGCAACGAGGTTGAGGCTAAAAAAACTGACTTAATTTGCTGAACAACAAAAGTAATATCAGGTCTAGAAAGGTTGAGGTAGAGAAGACGACCATTAGACGTCTATATTGCGAAATATCAGTAAGTTAAAATCACCATCAGTTTGCATTGCAGCTGTTACTTTGCGAATCATTGAAAACTTTGGCAGGTTTACATGCAAGAAATCTTGTACCTCAAGTATATTGAAGGTATAATGTATCTGAGGATATTACAATTCCTTTGGCCAGATTAGAAATCTCAAGCCCAAGAAAATACTTCAAACAGCCTAAGTCTTTTAATTCGAAAGATTGTGAAGAAAAATCTTTTAGAGAAATTGATAACTTGGAGCCTGACTAGTGATGTAATGTCATCAACATCTACCAATAAAGCAATAAAGGAAGATCCTGAAACCTTTGTGAACAAAGAGTAATAAAATTTTGATTAGATAAAACGAACTGAATGAGAGTCTGGAGAATTTTGAGTACCATTGTCTAGAAGGTATTTGAGACCCTAAATAGGACTTGTGAAGTTTGCCCAGATAATTTGGTGGTTCCCTGCGCACATATCTCTCCCTTTTCTTGATAACCAAGAGGAAGATCCATGTAAACTTTGTCAACCAATCTCTATTAAGAAGGCATTATTGACATCCAGTTGAGTTAAATGCCATTTTTTGACTGGTGGCCAAAGCTACAATACTTTGACGTAACCAGTTTTGGCAACAGGAGAAAAGGGTTGCATAAAGTCAAAATCCTTCTTGTTTAGTATACCCCTTTGGCTACCAATCTAGCTTTGTATCCTTTCTATGGAACCATCAGATTTGTATTTTAATCTGAAAATCCATTTGCAACCACTGGACGTGGCTCTTCCTTTTTTGGGGCAAAAGGAACAACTGACCAAGTTTTTTATTGAACTCCATGGCCTCTAATTTCAACTTTCATAGCATTTCTCCATTGTGAAAATTTAACTGCTTGATGATAAAAATTGAGGTCATATTGGGATGACACATTATGACAAAGTTCTTATATGAAGAAGATTACAGAATCAAATGATAGGTAGTTGCGATAAGAATAGGATTATCCTTAGTACAGAAGACTTTATGGTTTCAAACAATTGTAATGAAAATCTATTAGAAATGATGGAGGTTTTATAATTCTTAAAGATTTCTAAAGAGGAATTTCATTAACAAAGGGATTTGAATTTGAGAATCAGGATGTAAGGACTCTGTAGCAGGAAACATTGATTATGCAGGATGAATTGGTGAGGGGCAGAAGAATTATCAGGAGAATTGATTCAGTATTTGCGAATAATAGGTGAATGTGACAAATATCAGGGACTTCTAGAGAAGAAATAGGTAAAGTCATGAAATGGATCAATTATTTGTTTGAGTCAAGAGAAAAGATGGTGGGGAGAAAAGGAAAAAGGGGAGAAGAAAAAAGAAAAATAGGAGAAATGAATATCTGTTTGTTTTGAA
>VIGQ01000164.1:32500-52500 GCA_009663005.1 Actinidia chinensis | reverse complement strand
GGTTCAAAAATAATTCAAAATAATAAAAAAAACAAAAAGAACCGGATGATCAAAGGAGTTTGGCAATGGAGAAAGCTGGAGGGGAGTGATTTTGGTTGATTGATTCACACACAAACAATTGGAAGGGGTTCACTTGTATATGCACTAAATATAAAATTAATGTAATTCACATGCTTATATGTTTCTCTCTCTCTCTCTCTCTCTCTCTCATGCCAGAACTTGAACTCACTAGCTTCTGCCAGGCCAGCAAAAGAAACCCAGTAGGTTTTGGAGGCAGAGTGGTGAGAACAAGCAGCCTGCCACTTGTCAGCAAAATGCACAAGAGAATTATATGAAAGCTATGGTCAAATTATCCCCACATTGATAAAATCCAAAGATGGTAGATAAGAAAAAGAAACATTCCCTCAATCATGCATTGGTTTACACAAAAAGTGGTGTCTTTAGATGTTTTCTATGCTATTAAAAATGAAAAGCAACTTCAGAGTTGGACAGTTAAGCCACAATTATGGATGGATTCCAATCAATAATCTTGACCTTTTGTGCATATATATGATGGGTACTTGGACCAGACTCAGAATTCATGTGTGAGAATTGCTTGGCATCCCACATTCCTCTCGCCCATAAAGTTCCAATCCAATTTTGCTCAAATTATATCATCTTACTTACTACTAGTAAAAGATTAAATGCAGAGGGGAAAAAACCCACTATATATCTAGCAACCACTTCATGGATAATATTGACACAACTTGGGGTGTTATGAAATAATAGCAAAAAAAACACAATGACAACCATCAAATCGTGGGCATAAAAACACTTGTTTCTGGAATTTTCGTTACCATAGAGTGTCAAACGTGCCCGTCGTGCCGTGCCGTGCCATTTTCTTCCGTGTCAACCGTGCTTCGTGCCGTGCGTGCGGGGCCCATTTCCTTAACGTGCCTTGTCGTGCCGTCCTTTAATCGTGCGTGCCATTTTTAACGTGTAATGTCGTGCTATTTTTTTGTATTCGTGTCGGCATGCTGTGCAATTTTATAACCGTGTCGTGCCGTGCTGGCCCAGTTTTACTAATCTGCTGTGTCGTGCCGACCGCTTACTTAATTATGCCTTGTCGTGCCGGCCCGCGAACTTAGTCGTGTGACTCGTGTCATGCCGTTGCCGTGCCGTGCCGGTCTACTAATTCGTGTCGTGCCATGTCAGTTTTTTAATCGTGTCGTGCGGTCGGTTTAAAATTGTCGCCAACTAAATACATTTATAAGGGAGTGTAAAGACGACAAAATCGTTATACCATTCCATTGAGATATAATGTCCTATTGTTTAGAATCTAGCAAATTTTAATTAATAATATCACACAACCAACTATAAAATGTGAAAAAAGTATAGTTCGAGGGGTTATGCCACCACCTCGTTATATTCAACAAGTAAAAAAATAAAATGTGAAAAAAGTTGCAGTTCAGAGGGGTTATGCCACCACCCCTCGTATATTTCAACAAGTAGATGAAGGGCTTTGCAAATTTATCGATAGATTCAAATTCGGCGAGAGGACAATACAAACAAAGTGAATGGCGTGAATTGTCATAAAATTATGTTGCGATGGAATCGGCTAGAGCATAATATAATCAAATTTTTATACATATTATGTAACTTATAAAAATTCAATTTGGATCTATGCAATTCAAAAAATTTTATTCTGTCGTATTTTTATTATCTGAAAATTTATTTTTTGATTTTTTATCATTTTTTTAATAAAATACAATTTTATTCTTTAAAATTTTATTTGGTTTATTATGCCTAAATGGGGCCATAGTCAAAATTTAAAATTTTAATTTATTTTCAAAATTTAATTTGTTATTTATTTTTTATTTTTATTTGTTATTTAATAATTTATTTTTTAAAATTTTCAATTTAGTTCTATTATGGATTTAAAAAATTAATTTATTAATACCGCGATGCGATAGAACAGGCAGAGTATTTGTTTTATTAATTTATTTATTTAGCCATGAGACACAGGACCATGCGATGTGAAGGAGTCAGAGGAAAATTTATTTAGAGAGGGGGAGACTGCATGTCACGACCCAAACAGAAGTATGTGAAGACGCGTGTGACCCCCGATGTGATGGACTTTTAAAAAAATTTTAATAGGACAACGTCAATTTACTTTAATTTAATTTTATTTTATTTATTTAATAATAATCATTTCTTATCACTTTCCGTGCCGTGTTAGGCAAATTATCGGTCGTACCAATGCTGTGCACCTTGACCCATTCGTTGCCATGCCTGTGCAGTGCCGGCTAAGTCTGTGTCGTTGCCGTGCAAACCAAATCAAACTATCGTGTAATGCCAGTGAAGTGCCGGGCTTGACCGTGCCGGGCCATTGTCCCGGCCGTGTGAGGACAAACTATGTGCCGTGCCGGCCGTGCTCTGCCATTTTCGTCATCGTGCCCGTGTCCGTGCCGCTCAGACCATGCCGTGTCGGCCGTGCCCAAATTTTTACTGCCCAAAGCGTGCTCGTGCCGGGTTTTTTCGTGTCATGCCCTGCCGTGCCGTGCCGGCAAGGCCGCTTGACACCTCGAGTTACCATATGTAAGTATGCAAAATCTTTAAGCCGAGTTATAGACAATGCCTACAGTGTTAAAATTGGGTGGTGATTGTCTGGCCTTAATATTTTTTTACGTTATCATGGTACATTTTCTGTATAAGTTGGCATATCAAATAGAGTTTTCCTTTTGAGTCCCTTTAAACATTTTGCCACCCAAGTAATGAAGTTGCCTAACATCTCTCTAAAGATAAAGAGGGCTTTGGAGCAATAGAGAGTCAAAGCAAGTGGAGTTCACAACAAATAGAAAATTCATACTGAATGTTTAGTATAGAATAAGATGGTTACTGTTAGTTGTTTATTTTAAAATAAACACTTATAAAGATGACTTTATATATTTACGATAATGTTATTCTGCATTATTCTATAGTTTCTTTATATACATAATTTTTTGTATAAATATAATTTTTCTTTTCTCCTTTAAAACTTTTGCCAATCAAGTAATGAAGTTGCTTAGCATTTCACTTTCTTTAAAGAGGCTTTTGGAGCAAAAAAAGAGTTCAAAACAAGTGGAGTTGCGACAAATTGACCACAATCTGAATGAAGATGGCAATTTATATGTGGGTGGTACCCAAAGAGTGGGAAATAATTGTTCTTTAAAACCCCTGGAAAGAACTTGAATGAGTGGGAAGAGCCCATATATACGTCTTAAAATTGGAATGACACAGACTTAGGTTGTCTCTTTAAAAGGGAAACATCCAAAAATTAGTTGAACCCTACCCCAAGAGAAAGTCCAGTATCTCCAAATTTTCCCCACCACTCTTTTCTTCACGAATTAATAAGAACTTTGCGAGCTTTGTATAGAATTAAAATAAGAAATTATAGTATTTTTTAAAGAAAAAGGAGGGAAAAAGGCATTTAAATTGTGCTCATTTTTTCCTTTCTAGTACTAGAAACATAGGCATTCATTGGTATCCACAAACAGTGCAGGGGAATAGATAATAAGATGATGTCTATTCATAGCATTCTCGGCGAAAGGGACTGAGGCAATGCTGGGGTTTTTATTTTATGGATTTGGTAATATATATAGTAGGGCATGGTTGGCTGGTGATTAGGAGGGGGGGGGGGGTGGGGATAACTTTCCCCCGATAATTTTTTCCCCGGCGTTGGCTGACAGATATGAGGCGGATATTTTCCCCCGGAGAACTTTCCCCCAGTGAGGTGGATAGCGGTGGATAATTTTTAGGTGGCATAGACCCTAACTAAAATTATCCGGGGATAAGGGGGTGGGGGATAAAAAAAATATATCTAAAGAACAAAATTTATTTTTTTTTATATATATAGAAAAAAAAAAATATATATTTTTAATTCAAAATATTTTACATTTTCTTTCTCTATATATATTTTTAAATTAACCTGCTTATCTCACACCCTTATTCCACCCATTCTAAAGTATTTCAAACAAAGTTAAAATTATCCCCCCTCCAAAGTTATCCCCCTCTAAATTTATTCTTCCCCTCTAAAAATTATCCCCCTACCATATCCTCTAGCCAAACGAGCCCTTATATATAAAATGGCCAGTGAACAGTCTTTAAAAAGTGAACCACCAACTTTTTTCTCATTTCCGCCCCTACTTTCAATTTTTGTGAAAAATTATAGTTCCAGTCCCTAGACTTTTTGTATAATTACAGTTTGGGTGTCCCTATAGTTCTGATTTGTTACAGTTCGGTCCCCCTAGAGTTCTGATAATTACAAGTTGGTCCTAAGTTGCCTGTAAATTATATTTGAGATCCCTTAAATTTCATTATTATCATTTTGGTCTTACACTTCTGATTTTGTCAAATTTGATCCTAAATATTTTTGATTTGGGCAGTTTGGCCCTTGAACATTCTCTAGATTTTTATAATGACATTTTGGTCTCAGAGTTACTGATAATTATTTATTGGTATCTAGAGGTGCTGTAAATTAATAAGTTTTTATATTATCCTGAAATTTTAATTATTTTCATCTTGACTTTGCTTTACCAATTTATTTTCCATTTTGGTCTCAAAAAATATTTTTTATTTATAATCGATTGTGGCTCCGACTCTCAACATTAACTCATTTACCAAGTTTTTTTTTTTTTTTTATTTTTCTTTCAAACGATTTTTTTTCCACTATTTCACATGTAACTCATGACCACTATTGTTTTTTTTTTTGATTTTGGCCCCCTAGTTAATTTTTTTTTTCGTCTGTTTTTAATCCCTACTCACATTACTCATTGGATTAGATTCTTGGTTAATGGATTGCCTTATTTTTGAAAACTCGCCTGTGCATAGCACGGGTATTTTCGATTTTGTCCTTAGTAATTGGTGAATGTAGCTCTCTCCCATATTTTTTTTTTTTTTTTTCGATTTTACCCCTTAAGTAATTTTTTTTTTACTCATTGACATAAAAAAATTTCGATTTTGCCCCTTAGTGAATTTTGAGTGAATAATAGCTCTTTGCACCTATTTTTTTTATCCCGATTTTGTCTTTGGTAACAAACCAGCTTTTTTGTTTTCGATTTTGCCATTGAAGTAACTCGCCCGTGCATTGCACGGACATGCTCCAACTAGTATATATAAAAATGCTAGACACCAGAAATTAATTTTAAAAAAATGGCAAAAACCTCTGAATGTGGCTGCTGGGATTCGAGCCCAGTCTCGACGGCCACAACTAGAATTCTTACCACTAAACTACAGCCACAAGTGGCAAAACTAATTTTTATTCTTTCATCCTTTGTGCCAATGTCGTTCACAATTCTTTTCTCCTCTCCCACTCTTCTCGGCGTGAGTGGCCTCGTAAACATATATACCGATCGTCGTTCATTATTTACACGGAAAACAAAAGAGATTGTTGCAAATGACTAGTACTTTTCAAGCCTTGAAAAATAATGTTTGTTGGAATGATACCTTCACATTTTAGAGGTCCAATTTCATGATCTATAACCTTTTGATGGTTCACCAGACACGCGTTCTGGGAAAAATAATCTCACAATGTTGCTAGATTAACATTTTATAAACCGGATGTTGAAGTAGTGTGCATATTTTCACATATCATAAATTGAAAATAAATTAATAAAAAAAAGCAGCGTACTCAAATTTTATTATCGCAGTAGATTTATAGTTAATTGAGAGCACTTTCGATATTTAAATCTTTGACGCTTTAATCTAAATATTTAGTTTTAGTAAAAAGAAGTCTCGCTCTCTTTTGACCATCTTTTACTCTATCAGATCCTTTAAGTCGATAGAAAATTGAATAGTTTTTTTATAGGCAAGCGATACAATTTTCTTACTTTAATTAGAACTCTTTTTTCATCCAAAGTAAGAGTATTAAAAACTCAATCTATCTATTGACCACTGGCATAAAAGTTTAAGGCTAAATATATGAATCGCAATAACTAATCCTTGCATCCTATTAGATACTGAATATAAGCAACCATTTAGCTTCCCTCTTTTGGTTTCATGAAGTGAAATGACATCTTAATTACTTAAATTTTTACCTCTTCAAATAATATATGGCCAATTATTACATTCCCTTAATCTTCATAGTTGTAAGGTTTCAAATTTTTTTTTATATATACAATTTGGACTTTGCTATGTTGTATTGAACGATTCATGACTTGTGGGATTAAATTAAAGAGCATTTAAATTGAGATGATATAATGTTAATTAGAAGTTGGAGGGGTCCTGAGTGTGATTTTTATAAAACTATTGAATCTGAATTCTTTGCGCCGAAAGGCCCGAAAGAGGCACCGAAAGAAGGAAAAAAATACAAAAAGTAAAATAAAAATAATAAATAATAATATTTATATATTAAATATACTATCAATCTATAATAGAAGGGAGAAACTCGGATTAGAGAAGAGGAAAAGAAAGAGAAGAGAGAGAGAGAAATGAAAGAATTATATGGTGTGGTTAGTTTTGATCATGAAAATAGGGGTGCAGTAATCAATTGTAGATGACGTTGGCTCAATGCAAAATTTTTATATGCGATCAGGAAGCCTGATCTTCATATCGACGGCGTCAATCTATTGACGTAAAGGGGGTTTAGTTTGTTTTGTGTTTTACTCTTGCAGTTGTGTTAATAGCTTATATCAAATCTATTGAAATAATCTTTTTTTGTATTAAATTGAACCTGAACAAAATTTAATTGATGAGTATAATTTATTTTTATGCGAAAATTGAAAGATAGAAAATGTTTGGAACTTTTATTGAAATTATTTTGATTTAATATCAGTTTTATTGCCAAATTAATACTCATAATGCTTTATGAAATATTTTGCCTACTTTGATTGATAAAGGGATTTTTTATGTATACTGGTGAAAGTGATTGTTAAATAAAAAAGTTCAAAAAGATATGAACTTGGGGTTTGAAATAAAAATTTAGAATTGAGAATGAGATTTTTTAGAAATGACAACGCTAAAATAACCGAAATTAGAGTGCTTAGATTATGCACAGAATTAAAGTCATAGATGGAAAGATACGAGGGAATGTCATATAGCCCACGGTGAAAGTCCATAAATTGACAAAAGAAAGTCCTCGATGGCAATGATAACGGAGGATGTCAGAGGCCCACGGTGAAAGTCCGAAAAAAAGTTGCCAAAATGAAAGTCCTTATGGCAAATAAACGGAGGGAATATCATAGCCCCACGTGATAGCACCCGAATTTATGCAAGGAGTGTTCATCGCCATTGAGCTAAGTGGTGAGAAACACTGTGCAACTAGGGCAAGTTCGATTGTAGAGCGACAGAAAATAGTGCTACCACGGCCTGAAGGCTTTTCTTCACTACGTCCACCAACGTTCACGGGAGAACCGGATCGTTAGTTGGCGGAAGATTGCTTGACAAGTCACACAAGAGGGCGTTGGATACAATCTTGGTGACTAAGGAATACTTTTTTGAGGGTGTTTGTTTGCATCCTATCAACTATCAACTGCAGGGGGAGCCCCTCCAATAGTGGAGACCATGGAGGAATGTGGTAGCAAAGAAGTGGGAGCCTTTCAAGAAGCTTTCTTGATCATATTTTTATTTAACGGACACAGCTAAGGAGCTTGAGAATAGAATTTATTAATTTGGGTTCAAGGGAGCATGACTGTGGCTCATATGAGGCCAAGTTTACTAGCTTGCCAAGTTTGCCAAAGCTTTGTATCAACGGAAGAGTAGAAAACGCAAAACAAAGTTTATCGGGGGCTTCGGCCGTCCATAGAATAAGATTGCCAGAAATTTGATCAAAGTTTACTCGACTATGGTTATCGCGGCGGCGGCCATTGAGGAGAACTTTGAATGAGAACTAGTACAAGTTCAAATCCAAGTCACACAAGCAGCGTGAGGGAACTAGCAAATCAGTCAGAGGGGCGTTCTTTTAAGAAGCCAAGGAACCTATACTTGTCACAGCAACATTAATCCACGAGGTTTTTTCCTCCGCCACATCTGTAATAATCATCGGGCCAAACATCTCGGGGAGTGCTGATTTTGTTTTGGTTGTTCATCAACCGGGTCATCGTTTAGTGGACTGCCCCACCACATAAAGGTCAAAGCGATAGTTGCAGCAGGGGGACAATCTCACATCTAGGCACAAGGACAATCACACTAGTCATGGGGCCCCACTGGCTATCCGCTGGTGTGGTCAGGTGGGTCATATTCGCGATAAGTGGCATCGAGAGGGAGAACCGTCAATCTTCTTACGGGTCGCAATAACCTCTCTCGGTCAGTTTTCAGCCTCGAGGGCTACTCCAGTGTTTACATCAGCACAACCTTCATATAGTCCAAACCACAGGCTGTAACTAGCAGGGTCAGAGGAGCAGGGACGGGTTTTCGCTATGACGTCAGCAGTCGGAGCCGTCAGGACAACTGGACAGTACTGTGCAACAATTGGATACCTCTGTTGTAACGATGTAACTTTACTCATATTTAATTTCACAACGGAAAGGGGGCTCGTTGTTCTCATCGACACGAGAGCAGCACATTCCTTCATTGCTCATCATTTGCTTTTGCATTAGGATTGAGGGTTGAGATATATATCAGTGTTTATGTTTAGACACTCCAATGGGAGGTAGGACAACCTTGATGGCCGTTTGAGATCTTGCGAGATTTGAAATAGTGATAGACGTTTTCGTGTTGACTCTTGTGTTTAGACATGACGATTTTTGTGATAATCCATTGGTATGATTGGTTGACCGTCTATAGGGCCATGATGACTGTGTCGCGACATCGAGTTACCTTTGTACAACAACTGAGGGAGATCTTTCTTATTTGCGTGGGAGTCGGGTCTGATTTTGTCCCTTCGTCTACTGATGAGCGTGTGCAAGGGGAGTTTTGAATTTTCTTTTCCACAGCGTGCTTGGTCGTGATGGTAGCGTAGTTGTGTGGGGTGGCCTTGCCACTAGTTGTCTGTGAATTTCTGAATGTCCTTTCCACAGAGGATTGAATGGAGTTACGCCACCACAGCCGGGAGAATTGAATCTCCTTGATCTTATACCAAACCGGCACTCTGCGCCCATATCTGTACCACCGTATCGGTTTTGCACCGGCAGAGCTGCAAGAACTGAAAGTTTCAGATTCAAGTTTATTGGATAAGTTTTATCCGACCATATGCGCTCACCACGGGGACTGGCTTTAATTTGCTAAGAAGAGGATGGATCTTTAGAATGTGTGTAGATTATCCACTATTGAATCGGGGTGTGACATAAATAGTATCCACTTCCGAGGATCGACGACTTGTTTGACCAATTGAAAGGTTCGAGCTGTTTCTCAAAAATCGACTTGAGATCGGGTTATCATCAATTGCGGATCAAAGATGGAATATTGCGAAGACGGCTTTTTTCGCTCACGCTACGGGTATTATGAGTTTCTATGATGCAATTTGGTCTTACGAACGCACATCAGCTTTCATGGATTTGATGATCGATTTTTAAAATCCATATCTTGACCGTTTCGTGGTCGTGTTCGTGGACGACATCTTGATTCATCTCTCGCCATCGGTTGAGTCACATGAGAGCTTTGAAGGATGTGTTTTACACTCTTACGAGAGCACCGTTTGTATGCTAAGTTTAGCAAGTGCGAATTTATTTTGGTTACTTGATGAAAATTCTTAGGTCACTTTGTGTCGGGGAGGGGATAACTGTGGATTCATCAAGATTGAGGCAGTGATGAATTGGGAACTACGAACCGTATTTGAAATTCGTTCGTTTCTTGGGTCTAGCTGGTTACTACCAGCGATTTGGTAAGTGCAAACTTTTCCAAGATTAGCAGCATCCATGACTACTCGACTTATGAGAAGAGAATTCGTTTTGTGTGGAACGATGTGTGCGAAGCATTCTTTTCAAGAGCTTAAGAATGACTGACTACGCACCAATTCTTGTTATACCCGAGCGAGGGTTGGGGTAATACAAGTGTAATTGCGATGCTCACGTGATGGGCTTGGGTTACCCTGTTAATGCAGTTCGGGTAAAGTGATTGCGTATGGTTCTCGTCAATTAAAGCGCACACGACAAAATTATCCAACTCATGACTTGGAACTACGGCCGTTAATTTGCTTTAAGAGTTGGAGGCATTACTTGTTACGGAGAGCGTTTGAAGTGTTTTCAACCACAAGAGCTTTAAGTACTTGTTCACACAGAAAGACTTGAACTTGAGCAACGCGTTGGATGGAGTCATGAAGACATGACTTCGATTTACAATATCATTTCCGTAAAGCTAACCGTTTGGCCGATGCACTTAGTAGGAAATCGCTTGGTGTTTGGGCGAGCATTTCCATCCATAAAAGTGGGAAAAAATAAAACTAAAGACAAAGATATCGGTGAGTATGATTTACTTCTCGCGAGTACGACGAGTTGCTACGTTGTTGACATTGTCTATACGAAACCATCTATCTCAATAGGGTCATTGAAGCACAACAGCAAGATGTTGGAGGCCAAGACGATTTCGATCTGCATTAATAGAGGTTTAGGACCAATGTTGGGTTTTGCATTTGGTCAGGGGTTTGAGTAGAAAGTCCTAGATTATTTGTACCTCTGCCTGTAGAGACGATGTTCTTCATGAGTTTCAATCATTCACGACTTGCAGTTCATCCTGTAGGACAAAGAATGTATCATGATTTGGTGTCGCCAATTTTGGTGGAGACGAATCCTTTCATTCGTCCCTCCACCAAAATTTGGCGACACAATCAGAGACATCTTTGTCCCTCTAGGATGAACTGCAAGTCGTGAATGATGAAACTCATGAAGAACATCGTCCTACAGGCAGGGTACAATAATCGAGACTTATACCTCACACCCCTGACCAAATGCAAAATCCAACATGTTGGGTCCTACACCTCTATCAATGCGATCGGCAAATCGTCTTGGCCCTCCAATCTGCTGTTGTGCTTCAATGACCCTATTGATGAGAATGGTTCTGTATACAATGTGAACACGTGTCAAACTCTTCGTCTCCCAGAAGTTCATACTCCCGATATCATTGTTTTGTTTTTTTTTCTTGAAGCAGTTTCCACTCAGGGATGGAAATGCTCGCAAGAACACCAAGCATTTCCTCTAAGTGTATCGGCTACAACGTAGCTTTCCGTGGATGATATTGTAAATCGAAATCAATAGTCTTCCATGTATCCCATCCAGCTCGTTGGCCTCAAGTTCAAGTCCTTCTTTTGAACAAGTACTTCAGCTCTTGTGGTTTTCTAAAACACTTCAAACCGCTCTCCGTACAGTAAGGCTCCAACTCTTTAAGCAAATATACCGGCCGCAGTTCCAGTCTGAAGCGGATAATTTTTGTTCGTGCGTTTTTTGACGAGAACCTTACGCCATCAGCTTTAACCCAACTGCACAACACGCAACCCAAGCCATCACGTGAAGCATCGCATACACTGTATACCCCAACCTCTCGCTCAGGTATAACAAGAATTGATGCTGACGTCAGGCTTTCTTAAGCTCGTTCCAAACCAACGAATTTCCCTCCTCTAAGTCGAGTCATTGGGTTGCCGCTAATCTTGAAAAGTCCTTTACAAATCGCAGTAGTAACCAGCTATGACCCAAAAAACACGAATTTCAAATACGGTCTTCGGTCGTTCCCAATTCTCACTACCTCAATTTTTTGATGAATCCACAAGCTACTCCACTCCCCCGACACACGTGACCTAAGAATTTAACTTCTCCGGTAACCAATTCCCACTTGCTAACTTAGCATACAACGGGCTCTCAGCAAGAGTTGTACACTATCATCAAGTGGCTCCTCATGTGACTCACCCGAGGCGAGTAGCATCAAATGTCGTCCCTACAAACACGACCACGAAACGGTCAAATATGGATTGAAAATACGATTCATCAATCCAATGAAAGCTGCTGGTGCCGTTCGTAAGACCAAATGGCATCACAGAAACTCATAATGGCCTCGAGCGTGAGCGAAAAGCCATCTTTCGCATATCTCCCTCTGTGATCCCCAATTGATGATAACCTCGATCTCAAGTCGATTTTCGGAAACACTCGAACCTTTCAAACAAGTCGTCGATCCTCGGAAGTGGATACTTGTTCTTTGATTGTTCACACTATTCAATCGTCGCTAAATCTAACACATTCTAAGTGATCTCACCTTCTTCTAGCAAATAAAGCCAAGCTCTCCATGGGTGATGCGGCTAGTCGTAAAGCTTTATCTAATAAAATCTTGAATCTGAACTTTCATTTCTTGCGATCTGCCGTGACAAAATGTACGGTGGTACCGATGGGCGCAGTGCCCGTATAACATCAATGAGAATTTCATCTCCCGGTGTGGTGGTAACTCCATCAAATCCCTCTGGAAAGACATCCGAAAATTCACAAAAAGACAACTTGGTGGCAAGGCCTATACTAACTACGCTACCCTCATCGTCAATGCACGCTGAGAAAAGAAAATTCAACTCCCCCTTTGGCCTACGCTCATCAGTAACGAAGGGACAAAACATGACCTCGATCTCTCACAAAATAAAATGATCTCCCTCGTTGTACAAAGGTAACTCGATGTCGGACACAGTCTATCTGGCCCTATAGCCAGTTCAACCAATCATACCAAGGATTATATTCAAAACTCTTCAGTTCAACAATGAAGTTCAAACACGAAACTCTTCACTGATTTCAATCTCGCAGATCTACAACCGCCTCAAGTTGTCCTACCTCCGCATTGGAGTGTCTCATATAAACACTAATATAATATCTCAACCTTTCAATCCTAATGCCAAAGCAAATGATGAAGCAATGTAATGTGATGTTTCGTGTTGATGAGAACCGACGCCCTTGTATTAAACATGAGTAAAGTACCGTCGTACAACAAGGTATCCAAGGTATGCTCATACTTTCCAGTTATCCCTGACGGTTCCGCTGCTGTGTCATAGCGTAAACCCGTCCCGCATCCTCTGACCCTGCTGAGTTACAGCCTAGTCTGGATGGATATGAGGTTGTGCTGATGAAAAACGCTGGAGTGCCTCTGAGGCCTGAACTGACCGAGTAGGTTGTTGCATCCCGTAGCTCCCTGACTGTTCTCCTCTGCATGCACTGTCGACTAATATGACCCACCTGACACACCGATATCAGGCATGGTGGCCCCAGGACTAGTGATTGTCCTGTTCCTGGATGTGAGATGTCCCCCCTACTGTACTGCCGTGCTGACCCTTCAGTGGGGCAGTCCACTATACGATGACCTAGTTGATGAAAACCAAACAAATCGGCCCTCCCCGAGATGTTTTGGCCCGATGATATAATAGATGAGGCAGGTAAATACCTCCCGGATACTGTTTGCTTGTTGCATAATAGTTTTTCCTTGGCTCTTAAAAGAACGGGGGCCCCTCTGACTGTTTGCTAGTTCTCCCCCTCCACTCTGTGACTTAGATTTTGAATTTTCCTGTCCATTCAAGTCCTTCTCGATGGCCGCCGCCGCGCTAACCATATGTCGAGTAAACTTTGATCAAATTTCTGGGCAATCTTATTTCTTATGGACGGCCTAAGCCCCGCATAAACTATTTTGCTTTCTCTCCTCTTCCATTGATACAAATGCTTTGGCAAACCTTGCAAGCTAGTAAACTTGGCTCATATTGAGCCACGTCATGCTCCCTTAACCAAATTAAAATTTCCATTCTCAATGCCTCCTTAGCTGTGTCCGAAAATAACTGCTAGTAAAGCTTCTTGAAAGGCTCCCACTTCTTTGCCTACACTTCCCATGGTCCTTTCACCATTGGGGGCATCCCCTGCAGTTGATAGATGCAAACAACACCCTCAGTCTTCCTCAGTCACCAGATTGTATCCAACGCTCTTGTGACTTGTTCAACCATCTTCTGGCAACTACCGGATCCGTTCTCCCTTGAACGTTGGTGGGAACGTAGTTGAAGAAAAGCCTTCATGCCCGTGGTATCCCCTATTTTATGTCGCTCTATAAGCACTTGCATAGTTTGCCCAGTGTTTATCATCACGTGCTCAATGCGGTGAACACTCCTTGCTAATTCGATGACACCCTAAAATAGTAGGGGAACACCTCCCACATTCCCTACATTTTTTACAGGAGCACTTGCCCTTTCCCCACCACCGACTCTGGTGAATCATCTCTCCTCCATCGAGATTCCTACGACCCCGCGTGTCCACGTGTCCCCATCGATCTCCCGTAAGTGACTTCGCACGACCTCTCCGCGTTGCGTGTGTTAAATTTTTTCTATCTACTACACACTGCCACAAAAAGGCCAAATAAGATAATCTATTCACTTATATTAAGTCCTAATATTGATATCTCTAATCAATTTACTAACATGTATTATGCACGTTCCTGTTTCCCTATCACATAAAAGTACATAACGTTACCCTCCTCATACTTATCCGTTAAAAACCAATGTGGTCTAACCATCCCACGGCTTCATAGGTATTCGAACCTAGAGCTCTGTACCATATTGTCACGCTCCCGGTCAAACTAGACCCGACCACTTAATCAAACACTCACAATGCGAAAAAGTTCAAAACAAAAAAATGACAATCACTGTCATTTACATCAGAGGGCGGAAATAATATTACAAACATAACATCCAATTACACTTTAATGTGTTTAATCAAATTAAACCGCACAAACTGGCATCCACATGCCTCCAAGACTCAGGATAACCCTCGGTAACCTGAAAAAATCCTTTTTTTTTATAGTAAAGGTGAGGTTACCACCCTTGAAATATTTAACAATGTACTTGATGTTTCAAGCCAAAACATGATACATACTATCTAATGAAAATATGATACAATGTATGCTTTCATTATACAAAATATACTTTTGATTTTAATCTGTTGATTTCTTTTCTCAAATCAACAGGTTTTCCAAAAAAATCAACTTTTCCAACCTTTTCTCACAAGGCATTACTCCAATAATAGAATACTACACATAAATCAATACTTAAATCAATCTCATTATGCACTAAGTACCTAAGATAACACCCCCGTTTTCAACTTTTCGGACTTTCACCGTGGGTATGATATTCGCCTCCCGTATTATTGCCATCCATGACGTTCATTTTGTCAACTTCCCGGATTTACCGTGGGTTATGACATTCCCTTCCATATTGTTGCCATCTAGGACGTTCATTTTGTTATTTTCGGGGTTTTTCACGTGGCCTATGACATTCCCTCCGTATCTTTGCCATCTAGGACGTTATCTGTTCTTAATATCGAGGCATCTAATTTCGTATATTTTAGCGTGCATTTTTCTAAATAAGTTCCCACTCATTCTCATTCCAAATTTCATTCTAAACCCAGTTCATGTCTTTTTGAACTTTTTTATTTAACAATTACTTTCACAGTATACATAAAAATCACTTTATCATCATTAGTGTCAAAAATATTTTTCATAAGATTTCTGAGTATTAATTTGACAATAAATCTGATATTAAATCAAAATAATTTCAAATAAAAGGGTTTCAATATTTCTATCTTTCAATTTATTGCATAAAAATAATTATACTCATCACAAACTAAATTTTTTCATTTCAATTTTTCAACAAAAAAATAATGTTTCAATAGACTTATATCAGCTATTATAACAATCATCCAAAGTAAACACAACAACTAACTAAACCCCCTTTACCTCAAATCGAATTTGCATAAACCAAACCGTCGGATATGAAGATAGCTTCCATGATCGTCATACTAAAATTGTGCATTGATCCAACGTACTTTCACAACACCTTTGATCTGCACCCCTATCTTTCAGATCAAAACTTAACCACAACATATAATTTTTCTCTCTCTCATTTCTTCTTTCTCCACTCTCTCTCCTCTTCTCTTCTTTCCCTCTTCTCTCCTCCCGATTTTTCCTCCCTCTCCTATTTAATAGATTTGATAAAGGCGATTTATATATATAAAATATTATTTTATTATTTTATTTTTTTTATTTTTTTATTTTATTTTAAATTTTTTTTTTTGTTTCCTTTCGGTCGCTTTCGGCGGCAAAGAATTCAGAATTCTAATTAGTTTTAATAAAATCAACACTTCACGCCCCCTCCCAACTTCTTCTAAATACAATATACATCTCAATTGAAATTCCTCTTTAATTAATCCCACAAGTCATAATCTTCAATTTAAACTCAATACACATAGCAAAGTCCAATTTACATATATAAAAAAAATTAAAACCTTACATTATAGTTAATTTAATATGAACTCAGACTGAAGAGGCAATGAGTTCAAATCAAATTGTCACAATAAAAAACTCATTCACAGTCTCTCCAAATTCTTTAGTTGAGCAGTCAGGTCAAATCTACGTTTCACAATGATATGCTACTAAATCCGCAATACTCCACATAGCATAAGTGTCCCACGAGAATTATTAAATATTTTTTTTACAATTAGTAGGATATTACTCAGCATTGTCACAACCCAAAATGTAATAATTAAAGTATTTTTGTTACTATTCCATAAACATAATGCTCATCTTTCGTCTATTGCGCTTCAGAATCAAACAAACAAAACATGTGAAAAATTAATTAACGTCACTAGGAACGGCAACTAGAACTAACATTGGAATTACAATAATGCTCTCAACAACTGAAGTGCCTTGAGTTTTTTCGATAATTTAACAATAAGTCCATAAATCATAAACAAAAAAGTATTACCAGTGATTTACCTTGGGCTAATCAATGGCATCTTATGAACATTATGGTAATTCCCTTTCTTCATAGAACTAATTGACAAATATTCAAATTAAGGTAGGGGCCTATTACATTTGAGTACTGTTTCAAATCTTAATTGGTGAATATCTAACCAATTATTCTATTCCAATAAGTGGCAACCTTTAAGCCAAACTTTAATATCTTTGTGATTAGAAGAAGCAATTTGCAAAGTATTACTTTACCACTTGAGAATTGAGTATAAAAATTTCTATTAATTGGTTGAATATCTACTAGTCATTCCAAATTATTCCCTTTGGCACTAAAACCAATAGGATGTATCATAAAAATTTCAAGATCAAAATAATAGTTTTTTTTTGCGAACATTAAAAGTATAACTATTTGATTGGACATCTATACATTTTTCATTGCGAATAGGTCCTTTTGGCGACTACCACCCGTCTAATAAGACTTTCAAATCATATAATAAAATTAAATTCAAAGCAAACAGTACAATTTAATTATTTGAATGAACATCTCTACGAATCATTTTTGATGAATTATCGACAATTAACATCGTACAATAAAATTCAGACCATGACTTGTGCATCAACTTTATGTAACTATATAATTATTCAAAATTCTTCATCATCATAATCCTAATTTTGTGGCAAGCCATTAAGATCTATTACAATGGCAATTACAGGTATAATTCTAATTTAATAGTCTTGGGTAAAACTTTAGAACAACAATCGCAAAAGACGCGATACCAAGTTTTACTGGTGATGTAAAACCAAAGTAAATAACATTATGATTGGTGGCCATCATTAACAATATATTAATCCTAGTGTCATTCGTTATTTATTCATCAATCATCAGTAAAGTTAAATTCCCCACATACATTTTTTGTATATTTTATCATATTCATCACCAACCCAAACTATCAAATAAATACAACTATGGTTCTATATCAGGTGCATAACCCATCGGGGAACCGCCCGGGTAATGAATAGATGCACATATCTAGTACTTAAAATATATTTGATAATAACATGTATACATCATTATCATACAAAACTCCATAGTGTTTATAGGAATATAACCACGGTAATGATATAAAATAATATTATTTTAATAAAAATCATAATATTCGTAAACTTAATACTCTGATACCATGTATAAAATAATTTTTTATATGTTATCTGATTAATAACTCATAAACAAGGGATCTTGAACTATCATAATTTTTACATATAAGCAATAAAGCGAAAAAAATAAATAAGAGCATGTACCCAGATACATTATCGTCACAACTTGCATCGATCCAAAGTTGATTGAGATCAATTTCGATTTTAATCTTGAAGTTTTAAATCTTTACTCTTTAGTTTTGGAGGAAACTATGTCCTCCTCTCCTTCACCTCTATTCACTCTAGAACTCTAACAGTCTGGAAAACTAAATTAACAAATGGCTCTTTTGTGGCGGAGAGAGGATTCGTTTTTCATATTCCCATCAAAGTAAGAGTATTGAAAATTCACTTTACATTGACCAATAACTAAAAGCTCAAGGATATATATATATTATATATATAATAATATATATATATGATAGTGGAACAATTATAGTTTGCTCTTAAATGCTCTCGCTCACATAGTCGCCAATCCATCAAACAAATTAAATTGTTTCATTTCAAATAGCCAACAAAAGTACTTTAAATTTTTATTTTCGTTAATGTTCATTAAACCCTAAAATAGAAACTAATATGTGTTATTTTATATTATATTCACTGAATATTTTTAATACAACTCTCAACAACATATCTTTTAGCTATGTACTGTGTGTGTATATATTATATATATATTATATTATATATATTATATATAATATATATTCAGACGTTGGACAAAAAAATTATAAATATATACACTATAGAAATCTCTAAATAATATGACAATGCTACATTAATATTCGACTACTCAAGTAAATATTAGTATTTTTGGCATTAAAGATATTTTGATAATTCATAACTTCAATCTCAAAATATATATTGTTTGTGATAATTTTATCGTTTGGAATGATCATTTGATAAGTAATATCATTATATGACAAATTTACATTGAGTTGTTAATGCAAAAATTCTAAATTAGATTTGAGTACCTTGTTTGTAATAATTTTTTTTCATTTGTTTTTTTTAGTCAAATGTTATGGTTTAAACATCCTAGTACCAATTCTAGCAATCCTAATAAATTTAACCATGTTAATTTCTAAAATGTTATTAAAAATATATATCGCCATAAAACAAAATATTCATATTACTGACGATCAATTTATTCACTGATAAATTTTTTAATTCTATCACCAGATACAAATAGTATATAAAAAAATACAAAAGATTATGAATTTATATAGGACTGATAAATTACCACTTTTTAAATTTTTTTTAGCCATTCATATTTTGATGACCTGCCAAGAACAATTATCAATATATTAATATTTATTTATATGACAATATATTTAATCACGTTTAAATTTTATAGCAAAAACATTACTTTTTATCTTATCTAAATTCTATTCGATATCATCTTGTTTGATATATCGCATTGGAGAAAGTCTTTAAAATATAAATTTTTTAAAATAATGGTGTAACAAGTTGACACTTAAAAGTTTTTAATACAAAAATACCAAAAATGAGTGCACAGCATACATATCACTTTGGAATCTTTATAGAGCACCCCTACAGTGATTTTATTTACTTTACTATTTTTAAAATCAAATGCTGATGGGCAATTATTAATCTATAATCTTACTTGAACAAAGAAGTTTTGTTGGTGCGGATGCAATTATAAATACTCCGGTAAAATAAGATCATAATATAGTTATTCTTAATTACATGTGTCTATATTTATGTGGGCCACATAAATAACTAAATTAAATATTTAGTCTTACACCGGGCCCCTTTTCCTCTTCACCATCAACACCGGTTAGAACAATTCATAATTTGCTTTTACCCTATGATGCACAAACTCCATTATTCCTCAAAAGACCCCATTCACCCAACCAACTAATCTTCTCTCCATTCTCACCAGTCGTTCAGCCACCACGGCCCACTGCCCCCTCGCTCCCTCTTCCTCACCCTGCCTTTTCCATTACCGGTCCATGCCCTTGCCTCCGTTGAACGCCCGTGGGGGGGGAAGCATGGACAGATGACTAGTTGAAGCAGTGTTGACAATAAAAAAGACTCGGTATGGGAAGGGTGGCAAGGCTTTGGAGGGGCTGGAGCCACAGCGGTGACAGCATGCAGTTGCAGTTGGGAGTGAGAGATGATCTTAATTTTGAGTGTTAGGATTTTGACGATCTTAG
>VIGQ01000164.1:12500-27500 GCA_009663005.1 Actinidia chinensis | reverse complement strand
TATAATTTTCAAAAAAAAAAAATTTCCTTTAGGGATAGTTAGAGTTTAAGATTTTCCTTTTTGATAGCTGAGGCTGAATCTAATATACCGATCGAGTAAATGGGGATTAGATTCTGGCGTAGTTAAAAAATATAATTTTGAGGAATAATTTATAAAACATATTATTACACAAATATTTGGACACATAAGTTACAAATTTTTTCATATCGGTTCTATGTCGCGCTCCACCTAGATTGTTGGGTCTATCTGCCCCGGGTAAGAGAGTTTGTTACTTTAATGTTATAAAGTAGTATTAGTAGTATGTAATAATTCATTAAGAATTAAATAAGAAGAAAAAAATAAAGAAAATCATAACTTTTTTCTTTCTAATATGTTCGTCGATCGTAACTATTTTCTAAGGAGCCATTTTTTACTTTACTCAAATTTTCCTATAAGAAGTGTCTAATTGCTTTATAATAAGTTGGACTATTTTTCGATTCAACATTATTGTAAACGAATCCAAAAGAGTGAATTTTTTGTAATTTTTTTTATCATAGAATACATTAAAATTTATTTTTCTTATAAAGATTTTTCGTATACAATAATCAGGTCTTATATTATTCTACTTGTTTAGAACTCTTATTTATTGAATTTTTTACTTATATGCCAAAAAATAATAAAAAAATTGTCTTATAATAAAAAGAAGAAAGTTGAATAATGACGACTCATAAATTACATAAAAGTCATTATTTCATTCATTTATTTTAACTAATGAAGTAAAACTACTTGTTTAACGATAGCCAAATAGCAATTCAGCCCAAAAAACCTAAATATCCTTTAAATTGGCTATTTCATGTTTATTTTTTTTTCTAAACCAATAAATCATTTTCCCTATCGACTTTTTTTTTTCAACTGTTTTTTTTTTTGGACATTTAATATAATTTTTTGAAGTGTATTTATATGACTTGAGTGGAATAACATTTCTTAGCTATTTTTATTTCCGGAAATGAATCGCCTTTTGGAAATGGTGTGGAGGGGAATTAGACAATTTGTAGATTGGCGTGGCTTAGCGTCGTAGAAGAAAAGACAAAAAGGTTTCAATTCCATTAATGAGGGGAAAATGCGGTGGGGTCTCTAAATAATATGGGGCCCCTTTAGATGCACATGATGATCATGCCGAAATGTTTTCGTTTGCATCTCTCTTTTCTAAGAGTTCAAACTCTAAAGTTCAAATATTGTAGGCTTTTGGGCGGATCCGCGGGGACCGGCGGACCACGGCCTTCTTAACATTTAAAGAAAATATAATTTGTTTTATTATTTTTAATTTTTTGTTATTAGTTATATATAATAATTTTTTAATGTTTTATCAAAAGTCTATTAAAATGGTCTAATTTAGCTCTCTTAAAACGTAATTTTTGCTCTGTCCACTTGGCTTAACCCAAGTCCATTTTGTATTTCACTATTTATTATTTTATACTTTATAATTTGTTAAGAAAAAAATATTAAAATTTTTCTTAAATTTCATATACAACACACACATCAGACTGATTATGACAATAAAAGCGGAGCAGATCCAAGTAACTACGAAGTGAAAATGTGAAAATATAGCACATAACACACTATCCATGGTATTTCAGTATCAGATGTATAATTGTATAAGAATGTATAACTGTGGAAATAGTAGAATATTACGCTAGATACACATAAGTTTTTTTTTAAAAAATGAGTGGTGCGATGTAAATTAAAGTTAGCAAGTTTGGTCTACTTTAAAAAAAAATAACTATTTTTTTTTCCGTTGTATCATTTACTCTTGACAAAAAGAGTTGACAAATCTACAACATTTATGTAATTTTAAAAAAATAACTAAAAAAAAAATTTACCTCATAAAGCTAGCTTGACCTTTTACATTTCTTTTTTAATAGAGTTTTTTTTAAATAATTTTTATATTTTGGGATATTCTTATCTTATAAACTGACAAAATTCATAAGTAAAAAAAATGAAAAATTAAATTAGATAAAAAAATTAAAAAATTAAGTCACTGAGCCTAGTTTCACCGTGTTATAAGTAAATAATTGTCATACCTTTCAATTTTCGAGGCGATTCTCTCGATAAAATAGATAAAATTATGTTTGTCCAATTAAAAGTACTGACATATAAAAATAGCAATTAAAGTTGTGGAACCCCACCCATAAAACCATACATAACGAAGTAAATTATTGCTCCCCTCTTTATCTGTACTTGAAGGGTTACTAATTAATAGAAATCCATACCTGTACCGTTGTACATGTAAGATAATACTCATTCAAATATGTGAAATTAATTTATAATTCAAAAATTCCTTTTTAAGGGATAGTTAGAGTTTAAGATTTCTTTTTTGAGAGCCTGATGCTGAAACGCAATATTACCATGGGGATGATGGTATAGATTCTTGCTTAGTTAGAAAATTAAATTTTGAGTGAAATAATTATAAAAAATATTATTAACCAAATATTTGTACACACAGGAATACAAAGTATTTTTCATATCGGTTCTAATGAACTCCACCTACGATTGTGGGGATCTATTTCCCGTGTAAGAGAGTTTGTACACTTATGTATACAAATAGTAGTATTATTAGTATTGTTAATAATTCATTAAGAATTAAATAATACGAAAAAGAAGAAAAAAAAAATCAAATAACTTTTTTTCTTTCTAATATGTCGCTCGAAATCGTAACTTTTTAGGAGGCCATTTTTTACTCAAACTTATTCCTATAAGAAGTGTATAATTTGCATTATAATAAAGTTTGGACTATTTTTTTTCGATTCAACATTATTGTAAACGAATCTAAAAGAGTGATATTTGTATTTTCTTAATCTTATAATAAATTTAAATTCATTTGTCTCATAAGATTATTCGTATAGCCATATCATGGCTATGATTATTCTACATGTTTATAATCTCTTATTTATTGATTTTTTACTTATATGCCACAAAATCAATAAATAAATTGTCTTAATAAATAAATCAAGATAAAAATTTGAAATATGGAAACTACATAAAATTACATAAAAGTCATTATTTCATTCATTTATTTTTAACTATGAAGTAAAACTACTGTTTTAACGTATAGCCAATGTAATTCAGCACAAAAAACCTAATATTCCTTTAAATTTTGGCTAATTTATGTTTATTTTTGTTTTCTAAAAGCCAATAAATCATTTTCCTAAATCGACCTTTTTTTTTTCAACTGTTTTTTTTTTTTTTGGACATTTAATATAAATTTTGAAGTGTATTTTATTGAACTTGAGTGGGAATAACATTTCTTAGCTATTGTATATTTCCGAAATGAATCGCCTTTTGGAAATGTGTGTGAGTAATTAGACAATTTGTAGATGGCGTGCTTAGCTTCGGAGAAGAAAAGACAAAAAATGGTTTCATTCCATTAATGAGGGGGAAATGCGGTGGGTCTCTAAATATGTGGCCTTTAAGGCACATTATTATCATTGCATTCCGAAATGTAATTTTGTGTGCTCTCTCTTTTCTAAAGAGTTCAACTCTCAAGTTCAAATTGTTTTCAGATGGGTGAGAATCTTGATAATGCTCCAAATATGGGTTTAAATTGGGGGTGAGGATTGGACTTTCCTTTCTCATGGCACTCATGCTATTCAGTCTATTATTGTAGAGTCTTATTCGGGGTACTCTTAGAGTTTGTGTCTAATAGCCATTGATTATAATACATCTTTAAATATTGTCAAAATATATAAAAAAAATAATAAATACTATTATTTGAGCCAATCACTCTAAATTGAAGCAACTTTGGAGCCCTAATAATTTCTCGCTTCAAATGCATACACTCATTATCCAGAGACCGAAACTATGGCTTCATCCCGCATCAATCAAGGAAAGGGCCAAATCTAGATTCAATATGTAGATCGGTCCCCTATAGAGTAGTCCACTAGGGCAACTATACTGCGAAGATAGATTTGATTTATTCATTATTAAATTTTGTGTGTTTTTGTATATAAAATAAAAGGGTGAAATATATTGACAAATATCACAGATTAATATACAAAGCACCCTCAATATTTAAGAATGAAATGAACATCCCTCCTAAAGTTTGAAACTTGTACAGATTTTTCGCATATTTTACACTAACCACCACTGAGGTTGTCGGATTAATACCCAAAGCACTCCTGACGTCAATCTTCTCGTTTAGCAAATTGACCTGTCCATCCATAATGTCAACTGAATAAAATGGTTGACATACCATATATCCCTTTCTTTTTACAACGTTATTATATACTCCCACAAAATTGTGATTTGTGACTAAAAAAAATAGTATTTTAAACATAAGTGTATTTAATTTAAGCACATGGACAATACGGATCGATTTTTTTTATCACTATTTTAAACAGATTAGGTAACGAAAATGGCATAAATGATACATTAAATAGTTAATAGGGTCCATATGATTCATTTTTTTTTGGTCAATCAATCAACATCCTTGTGAGGTTATAGTAATTTTATCAAAAAAATAACATAGGTCTTGTATTCCAATCACTATTCCAGGCTGACGGCATGGATGGACAATCACTCTTACTAGCGGACGATTGATGTCAAATGTGCTTTGCGTATTAATTCGGAACTCCCGGATGGGTAGTGTAAAATTAGGGAGAATTTTTTACAAGTTTATACCTCAGGAAGGTCCATTGTTATTTCTTTTCTCAAACGTCAGGGGTGCTTGTATTAATTTAGAACTCAGGGGTGGTTAGTGTATTTCACCCCAATAAAATTGATAATGATTATTTAGTTTTATTTAAGTTTTTTTACTAAACACATGGACTTGGCTTTAAAGACGTTGTGTTTTTTGTCTGTAATTAATTTGTTTTTAAAAAATTAGATATACGTTTTTATCTTTTCAGCTCCTTCTCGTCAAGAAAACTGAAAATTATAATTTTTTAATTCAATAGATAAAAAATTCGAAATCAAGGAACCAAACATAACCTACAAAAACATAACCCAAATTGGGCCTTAATTTTGCTTTTTAGTCCAGAAACTACAGTACTCATGTGATGGTTTAATAAATGGTCAATGGGTGATCCGCACATGGTTGAAACTATGGGGGTCAAAATTGAAATTTAACCCACGGCATTGGACAATTAGGGTTTATGATGTGGGCTAATGGGCCCCTACCCAAAATAAAAAAGAAATGCAAGTTTTTGTGAGAACAGGAGTTCCCGGTATTCATTCGAGTCCATCTTATCCAAAAGACACTTTTTTACCTTTTACCATAACAAAATAAAAAATTATGAACTCATAAATTATGGGTGGGAGAAGGGTGAGAATACCAAGATAGAGAGAAAAAGAAGGTTAGAGTTTTAAAAGAATTTAGAATATAATGAAGAAAGATAAAAAGAGTTTACATAACCTTCATAACAAGGTAATAAATTACTATTCTACCCTTACTGCTAATGATAAAAAAGAAGTAATATTATAAATTATTCTAACATCCTCTCAAACTCATGATTCAGTCCGAACAAGTATCGAGGTTTGCTAACCAAAAACGAAACGGCAGAAGTTGGGGATGTGACTTGTAAACAAATCGGCAAGCTGCATAGATAAGAGAAAACAAAAGGCAAGCTGCTATGGTGTCCTGCTACAATAATGATGAGTAAGATGACCAAATCAATCTCAATATATTTTGTTCGCTCTTACAAACAGAATTATAGGCAATCTTTTAGCACTCTTGTTTCACAAATTAGGAGTGGGAGGAGAAAACAAAAACACCCATGTCGGCCATAACCATCGTAACCAAACTATTTCTGTTATAATAGAGGTTCATATAGCACGATGCTCAGCTTTTTGTGAAGATTTCAAAATAACAGACGAGCTTCTTACTTCTGTGCGTGCCATGCCATGCCCGTTCTCTTTAATCGTTTCCGTGCCAACAACTTACTTACTATAGGACTCATGTCGGTCGTCACTATAAAAATTTGGTCCCTTGGTGACAGATTAACTTTCGTCTCAAATTGGCATATTTTTCATCTCAAATGGTATTAGGTTACAAAACGCATTTCGAGGGATTATGCCATCACCATCATATTCAAAAAGTAAAAACAAGACAGAATGTGAAAAAGAGCAGTTTTTGAGGGTTAATGCCACCACCTCGTTATATTCAACAAGTAAAACAAGACGAATTTGAAAAAACAGTCTGATGGGTTTTGATGCCCCTACCTCGTTCTATTCAACAGTAAACAAAAATAAAATGTGAAAAAAAGAGCAGTTCTGATGAGGTTATACCATCACCTCATTATATTCAATAAGTAAAAAAAAAACTCCCCAATATTGTTGTTTGGAAACTCCTCGCTTTATAGTTTAGTAATGGGAATCGGTACGACTAGCTATCCATGTCAGATTATGGTGTTTTGACCGAGTAACCCTCTCAGACATCACATGTTCACATCATCGGACTCCTAGATATAAATAAAATTTGTTGGTCCCTATAATTTCAAATTAAATTCACTCGTAACTACTAGCTATTGAGAATGCCAATCGGTAAATTTGTGTGTCACTTTAAATCAATTGCCACATTTATCACGATCTATAATTATCCGATTGAGATTTATTTCTTCCATTTGATATTTCACAAATCAATGCTGAATTGTGGACAAGAACCAGATATAACAAGTTAAAACAACTTCTTCTGAGTACTTCTTTGGATGGAATGCACATCAAAGTTATTTAAAACACAAAAAAAATCAACACTATAACTATTTGCTCCACATGCCTTCAATTTAGTTGAACATCGAAACAGCTATCCCTGCATCCAACGAAATTAAGCTAATACATGCGACAAACATATGCAACCTCCAACTGAAACTATAAACAAGTTTTTTTTTTTCTCCAGTCCGCATCGATACAGTTTATTACCTTTTTGTTCAATTTACTTGCACAAAACAAAACATAGCTCTTTTACCAAATCAGTGTTTTTTTCTCTTTTTTTTTAAATACATCCATTAATTTCAATGTTAAAAAATATTTATCTAATTTTTGCTCCTTTCCTATTTCACGAAAACAGACAGTAGAAGATCAGTTACAAAGAAAATCAAATGTTAGGTCTTTTCATTAATGGGTATCTAAGAAAACATATCCCCTCCCTCAGCGAATTATTTCACTGTTCACGAGACCGAAGTGTCTTTTCTTTCCATTTTTTCTGAGGAGTGAACGTGACCCCATAAACCCTAAATCTCGACACCAAGATACACATATCAGTAAATACATACAATGCGACCTTCGTTTGAATCATTCTACAATCACAAAGAGGGAAATCCAATAATAGTAAACTATTACACTATAAGTAGCCACGACAGGCCCAAATTGAAACCAATAGTGGCGAAGAGTGAGGGAGGGCTTTAATCGGGTCTAAGTCGTCGAGACCTCGGAGCTGACGAAGAGGTAAATGGAGAGAGACAGGACGTATGGAAACAACATGCTTTGAGACCAATCAATCTGCCGAATTGGATCAAACTCTATTGGATCTTGAATCGGACAGTTTCGCTTTACCACCAAAAAAGTTGAGAGAGAGAGAGAGAGCGTTGTGGAGCCCCGTGAGTTGGTGATTGTTTAAAATCAAACTCTTGCGTGTGATTTGCTTTGCTGCCACTGTGAGACACCTTCCTTGCTTGTCATTTGCAAGCTTTCAAATAGGTCTTATCATAATTTGAAATTTTTATTTAGAATCTGTTTTAGGTTGATCTGACATTGAATTCGTTTTAATTGATAACTTATCTAAAAATTCGTTTGATTTAATTTTTCTTTCTTTTAAACAAAGCAATGAAGTAGAAAATTTTAATGAAAAGAAATTAAATTTTTTTCACATCAGATAAACTAATTTTTATTGTAAAATTGTATATACTCGAGGGTCCGTCACAGAGTAAGTTTTCTTCGAATAGAGTCGCCTATATTTTTTGTAGGATTGATTATATCTTCCATTCAAAATTAAAGTAAATTAATTATCATACTTACTTGATCGTAACTAGATAAAATTTTGATTTTTAAGACCAATGTTCCGATAAAGGGCTTTCAATCAATCCCCCGTAAGACTTCAAATTTTGCTAGAGTGATTAAACAGTAAGACAAACAAATTGAATGTTTCGGATCGTCATAATTGTGGTGCGATTGTTTGGCTATCGTACATTATCCTATAACATAATCTATTGGTTCAGAACTAAGTAAGTTCGATGTAATTGAAAGACAGGTGTAGATTGATTCGATTTTTTCCGAATGTGGATCTAAATCGTTTTACACAAAATTCATATCATATCATCTATAAGTTTAACCAAATTGTGTGATTTAAATGTCGGCAATCACCTGATCAGATCACATTTGATACATCTATGAGCAATAATTCTATAATGCACGACTCGACGCCAATCACATCATTTTTTTGAATTGGAACCGATTTTAAAATTTTAAGTAGGAGTGCTATATCCTCTAGGCAAAAATAAAGTCATTTAATTTATCGTTACGTACTGGATCCAAAGAAGATTAAATTATCGATTTATAATGACTAAATGAATCAATATCTCGATGAAGGCTTCCAATACCCGATAGACGTTCAAAAATTGGTAAGAGGAAAAAACAGCACGACAAACAAAGTGAATTTGGGATCGTCATAATTGTGTTGCAGGGGCGGTTTGAATCGTACATTATCCTATAGCATAATAGGTTGGTTCAGAACCAAGTAGGTTCGTGTATAGAATGAAAGGCAGGTGTTGTAGATTCGATTTTTCGAAAAGTGGATTTAAACCGTTACACTTTTATCTTATCGATTTATAAATTTTTTCTAAAAAACGTGGCCGATCAAATGTCGACATCACCACCTGATCGGATCACATTTGGTAGATCTTATGAGTAATAATGTCCCAATGCACGACTCGACCGGCCCCATCACGACATTTATTTTGAATGAAACGGCTTCAGCTAGATTTTAAGTAAGAGTGCTATATCCTATATATAAAAAAGAAAGGAGATGTAAGTGATAATGAAGTGACTCTTGATCGAAGGAGATAAGTGTGGTTGATATGATTTTAATGAATCAATGTCCGATATTGTTGAAAGGCTTTCAATTCCGAAGATTTCAAATTTGACAGAGTGATTAAATAAATAAAGATAAACAAAATGAACGGTGTGAATGTCATCTTTATTGCGATTTGTGTGACTTATCCATAATATAATCACAAATTTTATACATCTTATGTAATTACCAAAATTCATTTTGACTCATCAATTCAAAAAATCAAAAATTTATTTTGGACTTTTTCTCGTTTTGAAATAAAATAAATTTTATTTGTAAAAATATATTTTTGTCTATTGGGGCCTACTATGGGTCATAAGTCAAAAATTTTAAATTTATATTTTTTGTTTATCAAAATTAAAATTTTATTTTGCCCTCATTTTATTTTGTTATTCATAATTTTATTTTTAAAATTTGCCCGATTTGTTTTCGATTATGGCACTGACAAGTCAATTTATTTAATGATAAATTTATTTATTTATTTTTTATGACCATAGCCAAAAACAAGTCAAAATTTATTTATTTTACTTTTATTTTTCAAAAAATTATTTTATTGTTTCTATTTTTTTCTTCTTATTAGACAAGTCAATTTATTTAATTAAAATTTTATTTTAATTTATTTAATAATTATAATTCTGTCCACTTCCGCGTAGTTTGCCAGGCCAAATTTACCGTTGCATACCATGGCCGGCCCAGGATGAGCCCAGCAGCCAGGGCTGGGCAACCCCCTAGGTAGGGGCAACCATCCAGCCAAAAATTTTTTTTTTTTTTAAATCTTAGGATTTTTACTATTCAAATTAAAAACTATAAGGATCAAATTAAAATGGGACAAAAAACTACAAGGACTATTGGGTGTAATTTACCAAATTTCAACCCTGCTTATCATTTCAAAGTGTGGTGCCAGCCTTGCCCCTCTACCCACAGCCACACGCAAGTTAAATTTGCCAAAATTTGCACCACAACCGGAACAACCGAGAGACAGCTGACAGATGGACTTTCTTCCCTCACCTTATCTCTTCCCTCACCTTATTTCTCTCTTTTCCCTCCGGCCAGTAGAGAGTAGAGATTATTGCCAGGGACCCTCGCCAAGACAGCCGAGACCAGTGGAGATAGATTTTTATATTAGACAGTGGAGACTTTTTCTCAGACCACAATACGCCGAGACAGGAACCACTCAAACAGTTTTATATAAAGCCTTTATTTATGATAATGGTGGTTAATGGTAGTTTTTGCATTTTGCAGATTTGATTTTTGATTACAAATGTGTTATGTATGCTGACTTAAAACGCACGGAAACGGATACGTGGTGGTGTCGGAGACGCATACGATACGCTGAACACGCAATTTTTAAAAAAAATATAGGACACAACACGGTCGGGACACGGCCATCAGTTTTTTTTTTTTGGGTAACAAGTTTTTTTTGAAAATTAACTGGTTTTCAAAAAAATATTTTTTGTAAAAATTAACAAAAAATATATCTAAAAAACAAAATAATTTTGTTATGAAGTAATATTATGAGAACAATTTTTAGAAAATATAAAATTTTTCTTTTATAAAAAAATAGTTTATTTTTTAAAAAAATAATATTTTTTTTCAAAAATAATAATTTTATAAATTAGTTTTAAAAATTAAATAAAAAAATTTAATTTCAGTCTTATTCGTTTAAGAGAAAGAAATCAAAAATTTGAAATTTTAATCAAAATAGTTAAAAATATTCCTAATTTAAAATTATTATTTAATATTTTGGACAAGGGTTATATTGGTCATTTCTTTATTTGTCCGTCCGATTGCCTTAGTAAACGCATATGAGACAAGACTGACTGCCACTTATCAGGAGTTTTGTCGAAGCAAAACAAAACGGACTACACGATAGATCCAGTCCGACATTATATCCAGGGCCAAGTAGTCCGGAGGCTATAGTCCGGAGACTCCTTGTCCAGTTTCGGCGCACCAAAACGGGGCCTAATCCACTAGCCCTTTCCTGTAACCTACCTTGCCGCCGCCACCATCAACGCCGCCCGCGCACATCAAAACCCCAAACCTTCTTGGATTCCCACCGCTTGCCCCCACCCTCCGATCGAACCCCTCGGACATAAGACACATGTGTACACACACAAACACAGAGACAGAGCGAGAGAGATAGAGAAGAGGAGGTCGTTGTTTATTGAGGTGGCGATTCTTGCGACTCTGATGCGAGAAATCGTCTGGCCGACTTTGGCGTCGTCGTCGGGAAAGTCCAGTGAATCAATCTGCGGGTGTGCTAGTGGTTGGTTAAGTGGGTGTGCGGTGGTGGTGGGAGGGTTGTCAGAGATGAATGGATGATGGGTGGTGGAGGTGGTTCAGGGTGAGGTGAAGGCAGTGAGGGAGGAGGAGTGAGGATGGCTTGGTTTTGGTTTTTGGTTTTGGGATCTCGATTTGGATTCTGGTTGTGGCTACATGGCGACAGCGCGCTGATATGGAATATTCCTTACAAATATTGATTGGATTAACGGTTGGTTTCATTGAAAAAATAAAGGTTAAGGGCCAAGTGACAAAATTATTTGATTAAGGGCCACAATGGAATCATTCAGTACTTTAAGGCCCTGTTTGATAACCCGCGTGGGTGGGGGTAAATATGAAATTTTATGAAAAAATTCATGAATTTTTGGATCCTATTCCACATTACCTTACTATTTATTAATCCTACTGTCTAAATCCCGTGCAAACCAAATCACCCCGGTCGGATTTAATCCCAACTCATTACTAATCCTACCAATCCTATCACACTTAGTTCAAAGGGCATGGACAAAATGTAGCTTACCCTTTTTTTGTAGACGGTGTAGTTCAAATATCGAGCAATTTATTTTTTGTAATGTGTATTTTCCAAATTTTTTTCTTGGCCCATGGATGTATTTCAGATATCTCGCCTTGCTTTTATTGGTCGCCTCCTAGATGGGTTATTTTGCACATGGATTACTTCTCTTCTATGTCAGGTTGCATAAATTTTACTCTAGCAAGAGGTGTCTTATGCTTTCTTTTTTGTCTATGTGGCTTGCAGTTTATATGTCTGTTTGCTTTCCTTGACAACTTGATAGATTCATGAACCAAATCTGTTGGATTTCCTCAGTGTTTCCTCTCTCTTTTTTTCCTCAAACTCTTTTCTTTTCCTTTATTATTAAAACATTCCTTCTGGGTTTCATAATTGACATATGCGGCTGCTCATTGGTCTTGTTGTTTCCTATATTGCATCGTAATTGTACAGTTTTCACACGAGTATTTTTGTCTGTTTACGATTAGTATCCAGGGACCGTGTTAACTAACAATGTAATACTGTTCTTATTGAAATAGAAACTAGAATTTGACTTCATAAAAGCTGTAACAAATATTTGTGATTCATATTACCTAAGGTAGTAAGGTGGCATTTTAAAGAACATTTCTTTGGGTTTTCGAGTTATTCTTGTTGTGCCCAATGACTAGCCACAGTTACATCTAAACCATAATCAACCACACACATGGACACAGATATACGTGGTTCGGCCATCTGCCTACATCCACGGAGAGGAACAAATATCACTATCTCAGGAATGAATTACAATGAGTACATAGGGAGGAGGCTCATCTCCACTCACCTCTCGCACTCTCTCATCTCTCACCCTCTCACCTGTCTCTCCTCAGATCTCACAGCTACTAATTCTGCCCACTCTCAGTCAGACTATCAGTGCCTCTCTGTTCTCTAATAGCACCATCGCACTCCCCCAGCCCCTCTCTCTCAGCCCCCTCTGCACACAGCAACATGCTGTTGCTCCCGGAATCCCCAAGGATTACCTTTCCGCTCGACTGCCTTCTCCCTCACATGCGTTGCTCTCTCAACGTGAGCCTTAATAGAGAAGATCGGCCTCCATTGTTGACATTCTTTCCGTCTCTCTGCCTCTCTTTTTCTTCCTCCTCTGCCTAACATCAGAGAACTTGTCTCTGACAAATTTCCAAAATGGAGGCTGCTTCTGGAAGGGAAGACTTGGCAAGGAATTGGCAAGGCTTGGTTTGGGCCTTGGGCTTTGGCTTCATGGGCTTCAATGGGCTGACTTCCATTGGGTTGGGCTCCATTGGGCTGGATCTCCAACAATTTCTCCCCTCCAGCCCATTGGAGGGGTAATCTGATTTTCTTCAAGTTTATCCATCCGACAACTTCTGATCCAGCTCCCCTGTAAGATCTACAAAATTACTGATATACGTTACCCCTCTCAACGGGTAACTCCACTTCTCCCTGAAGTGAAATGCACTTCTAAACCGAAAGTGCCTGCACCTTCTTAGTGGTGCCTTGCACCCCCAAAACTGGGGTGTGAAATGGGAACGGGTCTGTGTCCGTGCCCCTGGCACATCTGCTCTGCCCTGTCGGCTCCTAGGCACTCTGCCCTTGGCACGGTTCGGCTTCTGCCCTATCGCTTGGCTAGCACTTTGACCCCTGGTATGGTTCTGGTAATCAAATGCAGCTCACTGGCTGCCAAATACTGCCACTGGTACGGATGGGCTCTGCTCGGTTGACTTTGCTCAGTTGTCTCTGCTCAATTGGCTCTGCTCAGTTGGCTCTACACGATTGGCTCTACTCGGTTGGCTCTGCACGGTTGGCTCTGCTCGATTGGCTCTGCCACTATGTACGGGACATGTTATCAAAATGCAGTTCGGAAACTGCCCATGCAGCACGGAGGCTGCCAGATGCAACTCACGAGTTGCCCCTTCAAATACAGTACGAACTGCCCAAACGCAGCACTGATGCGGCCAGAATTTTATGTACGGGCTGATGGTCGAACCTCCAAAATACGGGATGCATGGACATATGGCATCAAACAATACAGGCCACACGGTTGCAGCAAACAGGTACCAATGCAGGCAGACTACTGCTGCCAGACTATGTCAGTCTCGGATACTACGACATCGCAGCTCTCAGCTACTGCCAGAACATAATGTAGTTCTCGGAATACTGTGACACTCACAGCTCTCGCATACTACCAGACCATATGTCGTTTTCGGAATACTGCGACCACGCAGCTCTCGTCATACTACCAGACATATGTAGTTCTCGGAATACTGCGACACACGGCAGCTCTCGGCATACTACCAGAACATCTGTAGTTTCTCGCATATTTGTGACAAACGCAGCTCTCTGTCATACGACCATAATCTCCCCCTTTTGCACACCACTGGGGGAGAGACCACTGCTACTAATCAAAAGCGAAAAGAGAGTCGATTCGGCGTCATCACGCCTGTAGTCTGTACAGCTCTCTTTGTCTCCTTCCTCTGAGCTTTTCTATTGACATCCTACACTTGTTGCATCACTCCTATTTGGTCAGACTTCTGCACGTATCCCAAAGCTCTCTCTTGCGCTATTTTATTATTCTGGATCTTCCAAGTCTCCTGTCCCCACTGGATCTCCAATACCTCCATCAGGTAACTCCTTGCGCTTGCTTTGCGTGCCCTCTGTGCCACGGTTGGCTTCTTTCGTCCATCCATCTGCTAATACCACTGGACCTATGTCGGACATCAGCTCTCCTATCTGGACCTTCTCCCTCATTCGGTAATAAGCCTTCCAGTCCTCCTTCTCCTGCAGCTTCTCCTGTTTCCCTTGAACCTCTGAGTGTTCCCTCCACTAACTTCAAAAGCTTCATCGCTTCGACTCCTGCATCTCAATGAAACTGCCTTACCCCGTTTACCTTCATGGATCGCCCGTCTACCATGCATAACCGACTGTCTCTTTCCAACAATCACGTCGTTAGCCATTCGACAAGTCCCTCGCATGCTACATGTGTAGAGAACACCCTCTGTCTCTGCACCGGGGTAAGCAATTCCCTGAATCCGAAAATCAATCTGACTCTTCATCGGCCGATGCTACTAGAGCAACAATCCCAAACTCTCATCCACAGCCATCATTGCTGTTTTGCTGCCTCTTAAGACGATCTTGTGCTTCGTCTTGGGACAATTCTTCTTGT
>VIGQ01000164.1:0-2500 GCA_009663005.1 Actinidia chinensis | reverse complement strand
GTGAATCTACTCTTTTGGACTTGAGATGCCTATCCTAAAGACGAAAACTCATGTCTCAGCTCACATTCCTCCTCTTCATGTAAGTAAATTGTATTTTTTAATTGGATTGCATATGGAATACTTTAAGCAAAATTACAAAAATGTAAATTTCACCACACTGTAAGTATGCACGCGTATAAATATATGATTCCTTAGCAAAACTCTAATAAAGAACTCTACAATATAATATGTCTGCTTTCTAGGTGGATTTTGTGATAGTAGTTTTAAACGGTTGGTTCATCAACCACTTTGAATATTTAGCCTTACCAACTAAAACATAGGAATTAATTGCCCTTTACTTTTCTAAAAATACAGTGAGGTCCTCAACTGCATCCAACTCTAGCAAATTCACGTCCCTCTTATGTAGGGTCGGTCTTGAGTTTATGGTACCCAAAGTGAATGTTGACAATGATGCCTTATTCATATAAATACATTAAAACAATACAAGCACCTAATTAATTTTCTGTAAAGTGAAGACGAACTCAAGTAATTTTCTATAAGGTTAAAATTAAGGTTACAAAAAAAAGTACAAATATAAGAAGAACCTGATCTTCATACTTTATAAATAGTACAATCCAGTTTATATCAGAAATTACAAGTATGCTTGGAAAACTATATTATCTATAGCAGAAATCCACGAGAACAAAAATATTTTAGAATAGAAAGAAATAATACCTATATTATTTGATTATAAGAATAGGGATGAAATGAAAACGATTTATTATTCAACTTCCTCAAAAAAGAGAGAGAGAACAAAATAACAAAGGATAAGAAAAAATTAATCAGAGATTTTCATGTAAAAAAAAACCTTCTCTTGCTAACTGACCACCGTCTATTGTTTTGTTAGAGATTTGAATTTATATGAAATCGCGATAAAAGAGGCCAAACCAACATACCTAATTCTAGGGTTCCTCGAAAGTAAAAATTGAATTATTGAAAAAAAAATGGAGAAAGGACCAAAAGAAGAAAGCCAAGCCTAACAAGTGAAAGAGGGCTAGATTCTCATGACCATGCTACTCTAGTCCCGCAAGCTCTCCAAATTCAATTTTACCATGCTACTCTAGTCACGCAAGATTCTCAAATTCTCATGACAGTTCTGTGGCATAATTACTCATTTTATATGCTCTTAACCAAAACATGAGAATTTTATTCAACACTCTCTGATTACGTAAGCATTTCAATGTGTTCTTCTTACCAATTATATAGGATAAATTTTGCAGAAAAAATATAATGACTCACATTGTTAGGCAAAATATGATAACTTACATTTGCTGGTGATGACCCACAAATGTGTGTGTAGTCAGTCATTTGCTAGTAGTATTACTTAGTACACAGGAATACCTAAAAAAGGTATAACCAAAGCGGGGATTAATATGCGCGCCTGGAGGCCATATTACGTTGAGTTGTACTGCGATTTATTGCATTTTGTACACCCCTGTTAGGTATAGAAAGGAAAATTTATAGTGACTTCCACGAATTTAAAGGTTCCCATTAAATTTTGAAAAATGTAATCAATTTATGATCACAATCCACTTTCGTCCCTTTTTTTTAGTTACATAAATTTAAGAGCAATTCGTACTCACCAAATGTGCATTTGCCACGCAAGTATTCTTTTGACCCCCACAATAATAATTCCTCCTACCCGTTTTTCGGTTTTTAGTTTTATTTTTTGAGATTTTTAATGCTTTAGTTTTAAACCGGACTCGACCAAAACTTTTTCAGGAACGCGGGAGCAGTACACCTTCGATTTAAAAATATTATACAAAATTTATTTCTCACTTATTTTCGGATTTCTAGACACGAATGAGTCACACTTGCAGTTATTAGAGAAATACTATGATGACCCTATTTAATTAATGTGCCAAAATTTGGATACCCGGTTATGTAGAGCATTCCATAAAATTAAAGCACATCAGCTAATGAGCCAGACATAACATATATGATTGACGACTCCATTTGGCACCAAGATGTTTTTAGTTTTTTCTGCCCTTTTTACTTAAATCAAGCAAAAAAAAAAAGCCACTAAGAGTGGGGCTTTTTATTTTTTATTTTTTTTTGCTAATTTTATCTCAAATTAAGCTTCGGTTGGGTAATACTTTAAAACGTCAAGCTTTTTTTAAGCTGCTATCAAAAAGGCCAATAATTTTTTCCTTTTTTCCTTTTGTGGTTTTACTTTAGGTAAACTAAACACAAAAAAACAAAAATAGAAGAAAAGCAAAAAAGCTAACCAGAATTTATTTTTTTTGCTTATTTTAAGCAAAAAAGTCGGGAAAAAAAGCTAAACAAGCTAGTGCACCAAACGGAGGCGCCCTAAAAGCACATAAAAGCAAAAAAAAAAAGCTAAAAAATCTTGACTTTTTTTGATAACAACTTAAAAAAACTTGACTTTTCACATTACCAAAACGGAGCCTGAGTGATCTAAATGTTACACTCGCCTTTGTCAATGCCACTTCCCTTTTCT
>VIGQ01000003.1:160000-172500 GCA_009663005.1 Actinidia chinensis | reverse complement strand
CAATTAATTGTCGACTCGACCAACGACCTTTCTGACCAATTATCGTGACATAGAAACAATCAAATTTCAGTGTCATACAAATTTTATACTGTTAGTCAAATTTTACTGTTTTGAATAATGATCAATATTCAAATAAATAATAAAATTTAGCACTTTTTTTGTGAAAAGAGTAAAATTTTATTGTTCCTAATTCAAAATAACTAAATAAAAAATAAAATTTTATTCCGAGAGACAGAGATTTGACGTCAATGGTGGTGGAAGACCAATGAGGCATTGTAGATCTTAGATCAGAGAGAGAGAGAGAGAAGACGGTGGTAGACTGGTAGTGACAACTACAACTGCGATGTGTATCCATTATAGGAACGTGGTGTGGCACTGTGGATAAAGGTGGTATTGGAAGGTCGTGGCGGTGTTATAGATATCAGATTGAGAGAGAGTATTTGATAGCGATAGTGGCGGTGATATTATATTGATGAACGTATGTTACAACAGTGGCGACAGCTGGCGCAACGAATAATAGTGTTAGCGATGGCTTCGTAGTTGGGACTGTAGTAGAGAAAAAATATATAGGAGAATATATAGAGCAGTGACTCAGATCTATTTTGATTTATTTCTCTTTTGTCGGTCTTTTGTATCTCAGACTCTCAGTATAAATGAGGCAATACATTCAATAATGGAAGTTTCTCAACCATAAAACTAGTTTACTGCCCTACCACTCCAACATCTTTTAATTAGCGTAATGGACTTTTGCAATTTCATAAATAATATTGGATTCATTGCTGGTTCAAGTCCATACTAATATACCCAGCCCAATTTTTCATTTTTTTGAATTGTAATCGTTTTTTGTATTTTAAGGTGACATTACCCAACCCCAAATAATATTGAATTTATATTCTATCTATATACTTTTACTTTTATGAATTTTTGAAGGGTTTTTTTTTTGGTAATTTCACCAATTAATTTAAAATAAAAAAAATGCAACTAAAAAAAGTGTAATTAAATCATCACCATGATCTTAACATTTGCTTTTTCCTACTCCGTTATAAAAATGTGCTTCATCTACATTGGTAACCCTTAACTTATGTGAAATTTACAATAACTCATTTCATATCATTTGTTGCACTTATTGTGAGATTGAGATTGCACCATATCAATCCCTTTTTGATCGATTAACACCGGTTATTTTGTAAGTTAATTAAATTAAATATAATTTAATAAAAAAAATTTCTAAAATTAATTTTTAAGAGTGCACTAAAAAAAGAGAGGGTAAAAATCCCACCATCCCTCTTAACAATTGCTTTTCTATGTCCATTATAATGTGTTTCATGAACTTGCCACTGTGAACTTGCAAAAAATGCTACAAGACACATTTCATATCACACTATGTTAATTTTTTTCTGTCAGAGGACCTAAATTAAGACGAGAGGGGGCCATGACAGCCCATCCCCCATTCCTGCGTCCCCGTTTCTTCTCAACTGAACAACGTTTTCACTTTGAGAAGTGTTCGACGGGCGTGCACCGTGGTAGGTATTATTACGGGCGCGTGCTCCCCCGTGGCACACTCACGCCCACCATTTTGGGGATGGACCCCCATTATAAAAAATGACATAAAAATCCGTGGAGTCCACCCCAAATGGTTGGACGTGAGCGTGTCACGTAGGCGCGCGCGTTGTATTACTATGGGCGAATACCAAGGCGTGCGCCGTCGAACACTTCTAAGGTGTTTTGAAAAACGTGCAATCAAATGTTTGTATAGGACTCTGATTGATGTCGTGTTCTATTCCAGGACAATGTTTTAAAATCGAAACCGGGTTGAATCGGAAATGCACACCGGGTCACGGGTTACCGGTTCACCCGTCGGTCACCTTATCGAATCGTGACATCATAAATTATTTATAATAGATAAAAATAAAAATAATTGGGGCGTTAATTGCAAAATTTTTAACATTGTGAATCAAGTTATATATACTTAAAATTAATGAGGTTCTAAAGTGTGATTAAACCCAAAAAAGTCAAATATTTCTCATCAACCGTTTCCAACCGCCGGGTTGATCGGGTTTTGAAACCAAACTGGTTTTGGGTGGGTTAACTGGACCGTTTCTCCGACCGTCGATGTTCAACAACCGGTCGAACCGGCCGATTCGGTCTGATTTTAAAAACATTGATCCAGGAGCGTCCTTCTAGCTCTTATGAGTGATTGTTACTGCACACTTTAATTCCAGTTTTGCCTATAGCTATAGGATAATGATTGATACACACCCAAAGTATTGTGTACACACCATACATCCATTTTAACCCTCTCATAAATAAGTGTAACCATCCCTATTAAGTTGTAGAAAAGCATAAAAACCCTAATTAGGGCGGGATCCCACTTGCTTTCTTCTGAGAGGACAAAAATAGTGTGTGTTTTGTACACCCAAAGTGGGTGTGTACCTATCACTATTGAATAAATGAAATATTTTCTTATTTTAATTAGTTTGTTTTAAAAAAAAATTTAAGTCAAATTCTATTTAAGAAAATGAAAAATCATGTAACTTGTAAATCCAAAAACCTTCCTCAATTCCATGTTTCTTTGACACTAATGTTCCATTTTTCTCTACATACTAGCTATATCTTACGTTATTGTTCCTGCCATCAGTTACTGCGGCCATATGTCGACTTTTTTTGACCATCACCGTGACCTTAGAATAGTCCAAATTTCTTTTGTCATCGAATTTTTTACTGTTAGTCAAATTCACTGTTTTGAATAATGACTAATATTCCAAAATAAATAAATAATAAAATTTCGTTTTTTTAATTTTATGTGTAGTGGAAGAGAAAAAAATTATTGTTACCATTCAAAACAAATAGACTCAAAAATAAAATAAAATTGAAAATCAATTAGGCTTGTAGCATATTAGATCCTGAAAGATAGAGCGGTGGAGGAATGGGGGTGGTTAGTGGCAACTACACTGCGATGTGGTATTCACAATAGCGAACGTGGTGGTGGCATTTGGTGGGGAAGGTCGTGGCGGCATTGTAGATATTAGATCTGAGAGAAAAGAGAGAGATATTGACACGCGATTGGCGGTGTTTCATCACTAGTGACTTGATGGTTCCGCAGTGGCGGCGGTGATATTGCAGTGGCATAGTGTCAACGTTAAGAGACGACAGTGTCTGCGATGCATCGTAGTTTTCCTGTAGTAGAGAGAATAGATAGAGAATGAGAGAGAGAGTGAACTACAGATCTTTTATTTTACTTTTTTTTATTGTAGTCTTTTGTAATCTAGAGTGTGAAGGAGGCAGTAGGTTTTCACTATAAATCTGATTTTAATAGACCTATCACGAGTATCTTTTAATTTAATTATATTTTACAATCTATAAAATATTTAGTGGACTATTGTTGGTTCAAGTCCAATACAAATACTCAAGCCCAATATTTTTATTTTTCTAATTGTACTATTTTTTATCTTTTTAAGGTGCAATTATCCAACCCTCTAAATTTATACTATGTATACTTTTACTTTTAAGTACATGGATGGTCTTTTGGTTACTTTTACCTAATTAATTAAAAAAAAAAACAAAAGAAGTGCCCCTGAAAAAAAGAATTGTAAAAAACAGCACCATTCTTTTAACATTTGCTTTTTTATGTCCTTTATAAATGTGCGTTACAAACAGTGACAGCTATTAACTTACATACACTTCATATCATCCGTAGGTTAATTTGTTTCTGTCAGAGGACGGAGGACCTAAATGAAGCAAGAAGGGGCCATGACCGCCCGCCCACCATGCCGTCCCCGTTCCTCACGTGAACAGCGCTTTCAATTTATTTCCACGCAATGGGTGTACGTGAGCGTGTCAACGTAGGCGCGCGGCGTGGTATTACCTACGGGCAATACCACAGGCTGCGTGGCCGTCTGACACGCTAAAGGTGTTTTTTTGAAAAAACGTGCAACAAATTTTTTTTATAGGACTCTGAATTGATGTCGTGTTCTATCCAGGACAATGTTTTAAAATCGAAAACCGTGTTAATCCGAAAAGGCACCGGGTTCATGGTTTTACCAGTTCAACCGCGTGTCAACGTTATTGAACCGTATCGAATCGTTATGTCATAAATTTTTATAATAGATAAAAATAAAAAATTGGGGAGTTAATTGCAATAATTTTAACATTGTGATCAAGTGAGATATACTTAAAATTGTGAGGATCTAAAGTGGTGATTAAACCTCAAAGTCAAATATTTCTCAGTCAACCGGTTCATTGACCGGTTCCAAACCGCCGGTGACCCGGGTTTGACCGGTTTTTGACAAAACGAGTTTGGTGGTTAACCGACCGTTTCTCCGACGACCGACAGTTTCAACCAGTCGAACCGCGATCGGTCCGATTTTTTAAAACATTGATCCAGGAGCGGTCCTCTATCTCTTATGAGTGATTTGTTAATGCAACCATACATTAATTCCAGTTTTGGCCTATAGCTATAGAAGAATGATGGGTACACACCAAAGTGGTGTGTACAACATATACCCATTTTTCCTCGTCATAAATAATTGGAACCCCTGCTTCCCTAATTAAGGTTTGAGAAAAGCGTAAACCCGTAATTAGGGCGGGGTCCCCGTGCTTTGTAAGATGAAAAATGGATGTGTTTTGTACCATCCAAAAGTGGGTGTTTACTTATCACTATTGAATTGAGAATATTTTTTTATTTTATTAGTTTTGTTTAAAAAAAAAATTTTTAAGTCACAAATGCTATTAAATAAAATGGAAAAAAATATCATTGTAACTTTTTAAATCTAAAAAAATCTCTTCCTCAATTCCATGTTTCTTTGTACACTAATGTTTTACCCATTTTTCTATACACCTAGCTATATCTACATTATTGTTGCCGGCCATCAGTTTTACTGGCGGCCGGCTATCGACTTTTTTGACCAATCACCGGTGACCTAGAACAGTCAAATTTCTTTGTCAATCAAATTTTACTGTTAGTCAAATTTCACTGTTTTGAATAATGACTAATATTCAAAATAATAAATAATAAAATTTAGTTTTTAATTTTATGGTGGCAGTGGAAAGAGAAAAAAAATTATTGTTACCATTTCAAAACAAATAAATCAAAAATAAAATTGAAAGGCCAATTAGGCGTTGTAGATATTAGATCTGAAAGAGAAGCGGTGGAGGAATGGGGTGTAGTGGCAACTACAACTTCGATTGGTATCCAATGCGAACGTGGTGTGGCATTGTGGTGGAAGGTCGTGGCTGCAATTGTATATTAGCTCTGAAGAAATAGAGAAAGGATAGTTGACAGCGTAGTGCGGTGATTACACACTAATGACGGTGATGTCGCAGTGCGGCGTGAGTATTGCAGTGGCCATAGTGTCAACATGAAGACAACATTGCACTCTGGCATCGTAGTTATGCCTGTAGTAAGAGAAAGAATATATATAAGTGTAGAGAGAGGTGACTCAGATTTATTTTACTTTTTTTTTGGTAAGTTCTTTTGTAATCTATAGTGTGAGGAGGCAGTAGAGTTGTTCACATTAAATCTGAGTTTAATAGAAGCTATCACAAATATCGTTTAATTTATATATTTTATATTTTATAAAATATTTTAGTGGACTAATTGTTTGTTCAAGTCCAATACTAATACTCAAGCCTGATATTTTAGATTTTTTCATTGTACTTATTTTTATCTTTTTTAGGTGGAAATTATCAAACACTCTAAATTTTATACTTTATATACTTTAAGTACATGGATGGTCTTTTTGGTAATTTTACCTAAATTAATTAAACAACAAAAAAAGAGTGCCACTGAAAAAAAGAATTGTAAAAAACAGCATCAACCCATCCAATTCCCATTCTTTTAATATTTGCAGTTTTATGTCCTTTATAAATGTGGCGTTATAAACAGTGACAGCTTATGACCTTACCTACACTTCAATATCATTCCGTACGTTAATTTGTTTCTGTCAGGACCTAAATGAAGCAAGAAGGGCCATGACCGCCCGCCCACCATGCCGTCCCCGTTCCTCACTGAAACAGCGCTTTCACTTGAAAGGTGTTTTTGAAAAAACGTGCAACAATTTTTTTTTATCTGACTCTGATTATGTAGTTTTTTCCATCCTGAGTATTCCTCCAACTCCCAAAAAAAAAAAAAAAAAAAATTATGAGTGATTGTTATGCACCACTTTAATTCCCGGCTTTTTGCCTATAGATATATTAAAAATAACTTTTTTTAGTTTTAATTAGTTATTTTAAAAAAATGTAAGCAAATTCTATTTACTAAAATAGAAAAAAAAACATTGTACCTTTTTACATCCAAAAAAACTCTTCCTTAACTTCATGTTTCTTTGTACACCAATGTTACCATTCTTCTCTACAATTAGCTGCGCCTACACTATTGCTGCCGACCATCAATTATTGTCAGCTGACCAACGACTTTCTGACCAATTATCGGTGACATAGAACAGTCAAATTTCAGTGTCAATCAAATTTTACTGTTAGTCAAATTTTACTGTTTTGAATAATGATCAATATTCAAAATAATAAATAATAAAATTTAGCAATTTTTTTGTGAAAAGAGTAAAATGTTATTGTTCCTAATTCAAAATAACTAAATAAAAAATAAAATTTTATTTCGAGAGACAGAGATTTGACGTCAATGGTGGTGGAAGACCAATAAGGCGTTGTAGATCTTAGATAAGAGAGAGAGAGAGAAGATGGTGGTAGACTGGTAGTGACAACTACAACTGCGGTGTGGTAGTCATGATAGCGAACGTGGTGTGACACTGTGGATAACAGTGGTAGTGGAAGGTCGTGGCGGTGTTATAGATATCAGATCTGAGAGAGAGATATTTGATAGCGATAGTGGCGATGATATTACATTGATGACGGTGATGTTGCAGTGGCACAGTGGCGGCAACGAAGATAATAGTGTTTCGCGATTGCTTCGTAGTTGGACTGTAAGTAGAGAAAAATATATAGAGAAGGATAGAGAGTGACTCAGATCTATTTGATTTTATTTTCTCTTTTTGTTGGTCTTTTGTAGTCTCAGACTCTCAGGTAGAAAGAGTCAATATTATTCAATAATGGAGTTTTTTACACATAAATCTTAGTTTCTTGGACCCTACCCAAACATCTTTTAATTTAATGGACTTTTGCAATTTTATAAAATAATTAGTGGGATTAATTTACTGGTTTCAAGTCCAATACGATACCCAAGCCCAATTTTTCATTTTTGCGAATTGTTCGTTTTTGTATTTTTAAGGTGAAATTACCCAAATACCTTGAATTTATATCTATAGACTTTACTTTATGTATATGGAGTTTTTTTTTGTGGTAATTTAACCAATTACTTTGGAAGATAAAAAATGCACAAAAAAAGTGTGTAAAAATCTCACCATTATCTTAAAACATTTGCTTTTTGCTCCGTCCTTATAAATGTGTCTTTCATAATACAAGTGGCAACCATTAACTTATTTAAAATATGACAATACTCATTTATATCATTTGGCACTTATTGTGAGATTGAGATTGCACCATATCCCAATTTTTGATCGATTAAACCGGTTATTTGGTAAGTTAATTTAATTACAATATAATTTAATAAAAAAAATTCTAAAATTAATTTTAAGAGTGCAACTAAAAAAAGAGAGGGTAAAAATCACCACCATCCTCTTAACAATTGCTTTTCTATGTCCCTTATAAATGTGTTTCATGAACATGACAACTGTGAACTTGCAAAAATGCACAAGACACTTCATACGCACGTAATGTTAATTTGTTTTCTGTCAGAGGACCTAATGAAGACAAGAGGGGCCATGACAGCCCACCTTACCCAGTCCTGCCTTCCCCGTTTCTCACTGAACAACGTTTTTCACTGTGAGAAGTGTTCCGACGGGCGCGGGCGCCCGTGGTAGTATATCACGGAGCGCGCGCCCGTGGCACGCTCACGCCCACCCCTTTCAGATGGACCCACTTCTAAAAATAAAAATAAAAATCTTTGAGTCCCCCCAAATGGGTGGACTGAGCGTGCCATGTAGCGCACGCGTGGTATTACTACGGGCGAATAGCACAGGCAGCTCGGCCGTCTGAACACTTCTAAGGTGTTTTTGAAAACGGCAACAATGTTTTTTAAGGACTCTGATTGGATGTCGTGTTTATCAGGATCCAATGTTTTAAAATCGAAAATCGGTTGAATCGGAAAGGCACCGGGTCACGGGTACCGGTTTCACTGTCGGGTCAACCGTTATTGAATCGTTATCGAATCGTGACGTCATAAAATTATTTATATCATAAAATAAATATAATTGGGGATTAATTGCAATAATTTTAACATTGTGAATCAAGTGAGATTATACTTAAAATTGTGAGGGTCTAAAGTGTGATTAACCCAAAAGTTAATATTTCTCAGTCACCGGTTCAATGACCGGTTCCAACCGCCGGTTTGACCGGATTTTGAACCAAAACGGGTTTGGGTGGGTAACTGGACCGTTCTCCTACCGGTTTACTGTTCCAACCTGTCGAACCGGCCGGTCAGTCCGTTTTTTAAAACATTGATCCAAGGACGGTCCTCTAGCTCTTATGAGTGATTGTTATGCAACCACTTTAATTCCAGATTTTGCCCTATAGGCTATGAATAATGATATTGGTACACACTCAAAGTGGATGTGTACACATACACCCATTTTGCCCTCTCCTAAATAAGTACAACCTGCCCTATTTAAGGTTTTTAGAAAAGCGTAAAAACCTAATTAGGGCGGGGTCTCACTTGCTTGTAAGTGGAGACAAAAATGTGGGATGTTTTTTGTACTCACTCAAAGTTTGGTTGTGTACCTATCACTATTGAATAAATGAGAATATTTTTTATGTAATTAGTTTTGTTTAAAAAAAATTTAAAGTCAAAATTCTATTTTAAATAATGGAAAAAATACATTGTAACTTTGTAATCCAAAAAATCTCTCCTCAATTCCATGTTTCTTGTACACTAATGTTACCATTTTTTCTCACCACACACTAGCCTTATCTACATTAGTGTGTTGCCACAGTTACTGGCGGCCGGTTTGTCGACTTTTTGACCAATCACCATGACCTAAACAGTCAATTTCATTTATCAATCAAACTTTATTGGCTAAGTCAAAATTTTTTTTTTTTGAATAATTACCAATATTCAAAATAATAATAATAAATGTCGATATTTTTTTTACCATGGTAAGGGAAGGAGAAAAAAATAAAATTTTGTTCGAGAGAGATTCTGACACAGGGTGGGTTGGAAGGCCATGAAGGCGTTGTATATCCTCGGACTTGAGAAGTGAGAGAGAGCCGTGACTAAAGGTGGTGTAGTGGCAACTACAACTGCAATGTGAGTGAACATGGTGTGGCACTGTGACATACAGTGTCATGGAAGGTTGTGCAGAGTTGTTGTATTAGATCTGATAGAGGAAAAGGATTTGACGGGCGATGAGTGGCAGTTGATGTCACACGGATGACATGTGATGTCACAGGTGCAGAGGTTTGCGGGGACGGTGGGCTCATAAAGCCGACATTTTAGGCGGTGGCGGTATGGTTTGTGAGTATAAGAGAAGAATATTAGAGAATTAAAGAGAGAGTGATTCGATCTATTTTGATTTGTTTTCTCCCCCAACACCCCTTTTGTTGGTCTTTTGTAGTCTGGGTATAGACAATTTGTTCAATAATATATTTTCACATATAAACTTTGTTTAATGGACCCTACCTAAATTTTTTTTATTTCATGACTTTTGCTATAAATGAATCCTTAGTGGACTAAATGGTTGGTTCAATCCCATACTAATGCTCAAGCCCAATTTTTTATTTTCAATTGTATTTCTTTTTGTCTTTAGGTGATATTACCCAAACACTCTTTGATTTATATTTTTTATATATATTTACTTTTTTAAGTACTGGAAGGGTTTTCTAGTACCCTTCTAGTAATTTTCACTTAATTAATGAGACAAAAAAAATGAGAGTTCGAAATCACCACCATTCTCTAATATTTATTTTTTTATGTCTATTATAAATGTGCTTCATACACGTGGCAGCCTAACTTATGGGAATGCTACAATACTTAATTTCATATCAGTTGCATTTATTGTGTGAGTTGAGATTTGTGCATCATATCACCATTTTTAAATCGTCAAATCGATTATTTAGTAAGTTGACTAAATTAAAATTAATTTAACAACAATTCTTCCAAAATTAATTTTTTAATTCATAACCTAACCATCAATTTTAATAAAACTTTTTATAATTAATATCCATAAGAATTCATAAAACGACTATAAAAACTCGTAAACTTGACAAACTTATCCCTGTTGAGGCTTAGCGAAAAGCTCAAACGTTCTACACCACCAGTTGTGAAGTACAGTTAGATCTGAAATGTTTAATCTACACATATCTAGAGTTTTCGAGTTTATCCACTATTGCTATAGGTTTCGTTTGTGTTTGCGGGTAAGTAAATCCTATTATATAGAAAGTTGGGGATGTAAAGTCGAGAACAGGAACAGGGTTGGAATTGATAATTGTTGTCATGGTTTTCCGTCGAGATTTTTTTTATTGCACACGTGATGCTACGATTGAAGCAGGCGGTGATTGATCTTTTGAGCTCATGCCGTAGTAATGATCAACAGGAGGAGACGGGAGGGTTAAGTGGGTTCTCGTTTGTTAGGGGGGAGACTGTTCAATAGTCATTCATATGAAAAATTAAAAATCTGTCTCGTTCAATTGGAAGGGTAAAATGGGTCACTAAAAGCAACTGTAGTGATTATGGCACCCGAATCAGAATCTCACTTGACCCTCAAACACAATTAAAATATATAATCTCTTAAAAGAAGTCTAAATAATAATGGATAAATAGTTTTGAACTATAAAATACTTCCCCCTCATTAATTAAGTAAATTAAATTAAATATTATACTATTTTTCATGATTTTTTAAAATACCAGTTATAAAATATAATACCTATAGGAAAAAGTCTTATACATAATTTAAATACAAAGGCTTCATTATTAATATATTAAATATATAAATCAAACTAAAAATAAATATCTCTTACCATCCTTGATGAGAGAGTTCGTGATGATGATGATTATGATACCGACAATCGGATAAGTCTACTGGCTACGAAGGAGAATTTTGACGCGGGAGATGGAGGTAACTAGATTAGGAAGAGGGTAAATAGGGTGCAAGTTTTTGTCATGAATTGTCCTAATATTATCGTTATTCTAAGGTGTTAAAAACTTCGCCAGGGTGCAAGTCAAATATAGGTAGAACACAAGTCAAATATGGTTAGAATACAGGTTTTATTATAAATTATCCCAGTATATAATGTTGTTCTAAGTGTGACCTGACTTGCTCTCAATCCATGCACATCTTTGCACCCCCACGTAATTGACTTGCACTCCGTGCACAACTATTTTGCACTCCTACATAGCTGACTTGGCCCAACCTCACGCACAATTGACTTGCACCTCCACACACTTATCTTGCACTCCTTGCACAATTAACTTGCACCTCACACAGACCTGTCTTGCACTCCCTGCACAACTCACTTGCACTCACCACATAGCTCACTTACACTTAATACGCAATTGACTTGCACCAAATACACAAATAATTCACCTAAAAACAGATAAATTCATGACACCAATTCACACGACAAAATGTTACTAAGTTGCAAGTCATCTTAGAGAAAAAAATCACATGACAAAATATCGTGAAATTGTTGGAAGTGACAGAAAAATTTACATGAAAAAGCAAAAATCACACTTTTTCATTTGGAATTTAAATGTTTGATTAGGGTTCGCAAAATGTTCAAATTAAGGCTATCAACGGGATCAAGTACATGGGCCAATTTGAAGGGGGAGGGTGGAAGGACCCCCGCAAAAATTACAATTTTGTTTGTTATGTGAATTTTTTTTACGAGTTATATATACCTAGATACAAGTCAACTGTACAAGGGTAATTCTCTTTTAAATGCAACATTTTAAATTTAAATAAAATATTACATTAAATTATTCAATACTTTTATTTTCGGAATATATGTAAATTATATTTGTACCACATATACTATATTAACTTTACAATTCCTTTCAATAAATGCTTTTATTGTGATAGTTATTGTTTTTATATAAAAAAAATCTATCAATATTTTGTTTCAACTCTAGGAAAGCCCAATTTGGCCCAACTTTTTTGGGTATTTTGGTTTTATTTTTTTCGTCTTTCACGAATTTTTTTAACTATTTGGTTAAAATTTTCATACTTTTTTCAGTTCCTATTTAATGAAAGAAATCTGAAAATATAAAAAATTTACATAAAGGAAAAAAAAACATTATTACTGAGGGAATTAGCATTTGTTTGTCTTTAGTGGATTTTTTTTATAATTTAAAAAAATATTTATTTTTTTAGATTTTTTTTGTCAGAGAAACTTAAAAAAATATAAAATTTTGATAAAGAATAAAAAAAATTCATAAATAAAAAAATAAAAAATAGATAAAAAATTAAAAAAAAATA
>VIGQ01000003.1:137500-155000 GCA_009663005.1 Actinidia chinensis | reverse complement strand
ACATTCTCAAATAACCATTTTTTTCCCTTATCAGAACTACTCAATTTTTAAAATAATTTGGTAAATTTGTGAGGGAGCAATTGTCACTATATTTTTAAGTTTTTGTAATTAACATTCATCCTTCAACGGGGTGCTAGAATCAGTAAAAAATGCCATCCACTACCAGATGACCACCACCTCCTCCACCGTGCTCGGGATTGCGTTTTTTTCTTGCCATTTGGAGAGCCTTAGCCCTCCAACGGCGGGGCTTCAAAATCTTATTTTTTTTTCCTAAATAGGTCACGTTAATATGATAAATACAAACTATTTTTCAGGAATTTTTTTTTGTTTGATTTAATTAATTAGGCTTCTACTTAGGCACCATTTGGGGGTGGTTTTTTTTTTTTCCCCCTAAAAAAAAAAATCTTGAATTTTTTTGGTATAATTTGAGATAAGGTATTTGGGGTGTTAATGCATGAGGTTTTTGTTGTTTTTTTTTTACAAGGGGCTAGTTCCCTTTTCAACAAAGTAGGAGAGCTCCCTGTCATTGTCATAAACCTCAGGAGAGGTAAGGGTAATTTATCCTACTTTTTTTTCAATTTTCATTGTTTTTGTTTTTGTTTTTTTTTTACAAGGGGGTAGTGACATTTCAAAAAAGTAGGAGAGCTCCTAGTCATTGTCATAAAAACTCAGGAGAGGGTAAGGGTATTTATCCTACATTTTTTTCATCTTCATGTTGTTTGTGTTTTTGTTTCTTTTTATATTTCCCTCCTCTCTTGATACCTGTTTTTTTGGTTCTTTAAATAATGGAGTAATTTTATAAAATAGACATATGGCTTCGTTTGATAATATTAAAAGTCAAACTTGTTTTTAAGCTTGTTATTAAAAATGTCAAGATTTTTTGACTTTTTTGTTTTTGTGGCTTCACTTTAGCTAAAACTAAGTAAAAAAACAACAATAAAAAAGAAAATAAGCCAACTCTGATTGACTTTTTTACTTATTTTAAGTAAAAAAATAAAAAAAAATAAAAAAAAACTTGGTATCAAAACAGAGCATAATCACAATCCAGCCAAAACACTCACCCGTTCATGCCACGTCATCTTGTGAAGCCCCGCCCTTCTCTCTCTTGACCTAGAATAGCTTTTTTTTTTTCCTTCTTGTATTTGTTTTTTTGGTTTTTTTTACCCTAGTAAAGCAAGACGGATACACGATGGACAGTCATTACTGGAGTGGGGGAATCTATGATCGGATCTATTTTTGTAAGGATTTTCTTAATAATGTAGATTTTATTTCGAAAATAAGGAAGTGACTACCATACAACCAGGCCAATGGGGACTTTTACCAGATGCAGTGAGCCATTGCTTGACTCTAACCCCTCCAGAGTCTTAACACTTAGAATTGTAGGAAACAGAAAGTATGAGAATCGCGACGAGACTCAACCCAGAGTCACTTGATATCATGAATAACATTTCCTAGGAAGATTAGGTTGATTCATTATTCCTCTCATTGAACAAACATGGTCCAAAGAAGCCTACGATGCAAATTGATAAATTTCTAGGATCAGACAAATAATGACTATAGTTTTTTGAGTAATAGTCATAACAATCCTTAACAAACATTATACACTTTGTGGCTAATTAGGTAAATCCATAAACTGTCGTAAATCCACGTTATTCATAACTAAATCACAGACTTTCGAGCCAACAACAATAATGCTAATAACACTATACACTTTCGTAACTAAGCCCACAATAATTGTAACTAGCCACAACAATTCCTATCGGAACACCATACATTGTCGTAGCTACTCATAATAATTCATAAATAACACCACACATGAACTTTAGTAACTAACTACAATCACTAATTAGCACCCTATCTCATAAGTAGCCTTTATAATTCTTAATTTTTACTATAGAAATGCACAACTTATATGTATGGTGCATCCAAATTAACTAATATGTACTAAGCTTTCTCCTCAAGGGGAATGGGATTGATTAGTAGTGAATGACTCGGTCTCTTAGTCTGAGGGACCTTCGATGCCACCACTGACAATCTCCATATTGGTACATGCATTGAGCCATTCTAGCAAGATTCTCCGCGACTCCAATAAAAGCCCTAGAAAAGAGTGGACCATCTTCGACTCTGGCCTTGTTCACTTCTTCCACGCCTCACCAATCAAATATTTCATGTGCTTGCGAGCATCTTCTTCTGACGCCACCAGTTTCGTTGCATATTACATTGATTGATGTAGGAAGTCACCTCTTTCCATCTCATCCTGATGAATCAATGAAGAAGAAAAAAATAAGATGTTGGGGTTGTGAAACCAAAAGATAAAAAATTACATGGACCTACCGTTGATGTTCCCAAATCATCTGCAAAGTCGTAAAATAGTGGCCCGAACATCGAATTAAATTTGGATATTTCTCTACGCATTCAAGCCCTCGCAAGATATGGGATTTGTACATAGAACATAAGCGTGGGCTAATATTACAGTAGCTGAAATTGAAATCCATGCATGTTCATGTATTCTTCAAAAACTTGGTTGTATGTCTGCTGTTGTACACACTTTGCCTCTAACAAGTAAGATTTACAAAATCTGCCCACTACAACATTTAGAATGGTTTAGATTAGTTGAATAGGATATGCCAAATAAATAATTTACAGTTGTATTAGTTTAATTTAAGCTATAATTAATTATGCATAAAAATTATGGACACAAACACCCTAACAATTGACAAAAATACATACATAGACACTCTTACATCTGAAAAATATTATGGGCAAACTACGGACATTTACAAGTCTCATCAGTGAAGATTATCCAAATGTTAAAGGCAATTTAAGTAGGTGTGGATCTAACATGTTCCCAGTAGGGTTACCTATCCCTACTCGACTTTCAAAAAAATATCATTAATTAGCTCATGGTAATTAATTCACTTTGTCCCGTTAGAAAATAATACACATGTCTTAAACGTTTTGTTGTCTTTTTTAGCCCGATAAAATCCTCACATATCTCTGAACGTTTATGTGTCATTTTTAGCCCGATAAGAATCCTATGGCTTTCAACTTTAATGTCACCTTTATATCTTCGTAGAGGAATCAATTTTAATTGAGTTTTGAAGAGAAAATTTATATACTTTATGTTTGGATTGGTTTAAAAATATTGGGAATCAATTCAAAACAACAATTTCAATTAAGTAATATACATATCATTAATTAAAATTAGGTTATCAAGGTTTTGGTTTTGAATCCGTAGATCTAATTCTTGAATTTACCGTTACATCTCAACCAAAATATTCTGGCTTCACCACTGTTTATGGTAAACGACGTCAAGTGTTCTAAGAGTATCTATAATATTTTTCAAATGTTAGGAGTGTCCATGTATTTCCATCAAATGTTAGAAAGTGTTTGTAAAATTTAACCCAAATATCTCTAAAAGGGGCTAATTAGTACCATTTTCTGAAGATACGGAATGATGTGGACACCTTGCTCCTTTAGGGTGTCATAACCCTTTCATTAATGGAGTTGAAGAGAGCAAGAAAACATATCTTCATATAGGCTGGAGATGTTCCATTTCACTTGGATCCCACCTGAAAATACCAAGAAATTTATATATTGATTATTCTTGTCAAAGAAACTTATTAACTGGCAATTAATTATAATCATAATCCATATATAAACCAACCTCCTCGACGGCATTAGTAAAGCGTTGAAGTTCATCCAGTGTACCGTAAACATCATACACATCATCAATTATTGTTATGAGGGAATTGACAATCGTGATATTTTTTCGAAGGTACGAAATTTGAGGCTTGAAGTCCAATCCAACGGTCCACAGGAAATTCTCCATCAACCTATCCCTAGCAAAGCTCAATTTTTGTCCCAATCTTGTATTATTCCACCACCTACATAAAATATAGAACAAAAGAATATGAACTGGGCGTTGTTACTGAGCTATAAAAAACTATGTTTTCTTAATTTTCATTCAACAAAATCGAGAATAAGTTTGTACGGCTGATATTGTGAATTGCGTTTTGATAAATAAAGAACTTGCTTAAAGAGCATCAAAATAGCACAAATAACCGGCATCACATGTTAAAAAGTAAAACGATTATAACTTGTTAAAAATAGGCATTTACAAAACATTGGACATGTTATAAATTTTAGTTAGTACGTTTATATAAAATCGGTTTAATTGTTTTGACAACCAACTCATGTTTACATCTACAGAGAGGGTAACTTTATTATTTTTACTCTAAACGTGTCCGTTCATGTATAGTGCATACTCTAGTAAGCAATTTGATTTGCTCTAACATCATATCAAATGTTGCCATCAACTCATTTAAATGCCCAACTGTTAAAATAGATGAATACTTTATATATCAAATCCCCAACAACAAGATTTACAAACAAGATTTAACACCTCGATTATTTATTTAATTATCATCTTTTAAAAAGAAAATAATATTTTGGGTTAATTATTTTTTAAAGAAAAATCTTTGGCACAATGAGAGTTTTTAATAATAATAAAACTTAGTCGTAGTCGTAGTATAATAATAATAATCATAATAATAATAATAATAATAATAATAATAATGGTGGTAGTAATAAAACTCTGGCAGCCCGTTTTGGCACGGGAGATGATTTTGTTTGGATTTGAAATAGTTCGGCTTTGAGGTGGCTTTTAAAATTAGTGGAGGCATTTAAATACGGGGGGGGGCGGGCCCACTTTTTAAGAAGGTGGATTTAGAGTTTAGTGTGTTTGGAGGTGTTTTTGAAGAAAGAGATTAAAATAGAAGTTTGGTATTATGGGATAAGATGTAAAAAGACAAATTACCTCCACTTCAGTAATTAGTTGTTAATATTAAATTAATTTTTGTTTAATTAGATAAAATATTATTAATTAATATGTAGATTTAATTAAAAAAAAAATTCACTTTAATATTAAATCTATATTACAAATATATACTTCAATTTTTTTTTGTTTAAATTATCCAAATTCATTATTTAGTAATATATTAGGTAAAAATATATTACTTTCATATTATTTTGGTGGGTAATGGGTTTTTGAAATTTTTAATATTAATTATTATGAATATTAAAAAAAATTGCCAACCCAAAAGGTAAAACAGATAAAAAAAGAATAAATATAAAAAGTATTTAAATAAAAATTCCAAAAACACAACCATATGCAAACCCATACCCAAAAGGTCCTTGTAGTTTAGAAAATGTTTCCTTTGATTCTATAGTTTTAATTTAAATAATTACGTGTTGTTAATTTCAATTTGAGTCCAATCCAATTTAATTTCATTAAATTATTTTATTTCATTTAAACATTGATTACCTGCACAAAAAAAGTAAAAATTGGCTCTATGCTGACAGAGACCCCCAATTCACCTCAACACAAATTTTTTGTTCACAAAATTGGGGTACCCGATTTCTGCGAAACCGGAATATAGAATAAATACACTAACATCAAGTAAAAAATTAATTTAAATATTAAATTAATTATAAATATTTATTTTTTTGGTTAAATTGAGGGTATCTATTTCAGTTTCAAACTTTAGGGGAGATAATTTATAATTTTTTAAACGTTAAGGTTTCCTTATGTATTAATTCATCCCACAGGGGAGGTTAGTGTAATTTAGCCAAATAAAATCGAATCCTCCTCTGGTCATCTTCCCCATTTTATTGTTAAGCCTGGAGAGAGAGAGACGTTTGCGAGGGTCTTTCACCACCAAAATCGAATCCTCCCCTGGTTCTTCTTCCCCCAGCACGAGGGCACAACAGCTTTACCACCACGCGGAGCGTCGCGTGACCACGGACGGGGTACACCCCCTGTCTGTCGTATATCCAGCTATGGATGGATTTGGAAACAGTGGGAAGAATAAATCAGGGAGAGAAAAAGTTGTGCCAACCCTGGAGAAGACAAGAAGATGGAGAACAAATCTGGGACTCCCAAACCCGGGAACCAATCCGATGCCAAACAGGGTGTGGTGGTCTTGGCCTAGGATTGGCTTGGTAATGTCCATAGGTCTAATAATAATAAAATAATATAATCAATAGTGGAGTGAGATACCTATGTCCACTATATTTTTGTGATTAGATTATTGAAGTGATTACACATTGCTTCAGTGATCTTATTTTTGTAGACTAAAGGCTCGTTGGTTGGGGATTATGGAAGGGGGATAATTTTTAGAGGGGGATAACTTTTGGAGGGGGAATACTTTCTACCTTTGTTTGGCTACTTTTTCGATAGTGGATACCTAGTTTGTATATCAAAGTAAAAAATCTATCTATATCACCAACATTTACAATATCTTGTATTAAAAATATCTCTTTATTTTTCTCTCTCTATATAAAAAGAAATTATACATTTGTTTCTCTTTATATATTTTTTCTTACCCCCACCCCCCCCGATACGTTTTTAGTTCGGGTCCTAGGCCACCCAAAAATTATCCGCCTCTTCCACCTGCGGGGGAAAAGTTATCCGGATGTAAAGTTATCCGCCCGCCAAACGCCGGGGGGAAAAAATTATCCTCCACCAGCCAAACATGCCCTAAGGCGAATGGTTTAGCATGCTTTCCTAAATTCTTTTTTGGCCATTCTTTTCGACTCTATTGATGTTGAATATTTATTCATAGTCATCTTGTTTTGATGCTTACACCTAGCCACAATTACTTTTCTTTACTGACATACGATATACTTTGATTATGTACCTATTAGATGCCTATTTTGGGACTGTGTAGCGGACGAAAAATATTTCTGGTGCAAATGCTTCATCACATTGTGATTGTATTTGGACCGTTTTATATGCAAAGTCTAGAAAAAAGACCATGAGAGGTTGTGTTGACTCTGGCTATTAGTGTAAAGACCTAGGTAATATTGTGGTGACTCTAGTGCTTAACGGTTTAAGGAAAGACCCGAGTAAAGCCATGGTGACTCTACTCCCGGTCGACTTAGGAAAAAGACTCAACTGCCACCCTGAGGGACTCTAAAGTATGATGTTGGTTCCAACGGGCTTTGCCTTAAACAATATGTGGTATTTGGTATTATTATGGTTATGTTCCCACGTTACTGTTATGCAGAGTTTCATTAGTATTTTATTACTTTTTGGTTATCTCTCGCAATACCTAGATGAGTTATATATTTTTTGCTGAGAAGAGTATTTGAGATTGTTCAGTTTTATTCCTTGGATACTCGGATTATTTTCTCACACGTTGCCATCTTGAACCTGTTACCCTTGGTATCCTTTCAGCTGACGCTGTTTTACCATTTTTAGGTAAGTCCGTGGGGAGTAGATGAGGACTTTGTGACCTTATTGGGGATTCACTCCTGAACCTCTAGGTGCTTTAGTTTCACATAGTTGTGTCTTTTTAGATTCTTTAATCGGATTATCTATCTTTATTTTAAGGGTTGGTTGATTATGTACTGTTTGTGCTTTATTAGAGTTCAAGATAGTTAGTTTGGATTATTCTCTTTTATAATATTTTAGTGGATGTTTAGTGTTAGGCTACGTGAGTCACTTCGTGATTCACGGCCGATCGTGTTCCCAAATTTGGGGTGACACAAAAGTCCAAATTAGCATGTTGAAGTAACTTTATCTCACCTTGACATATGCTTTAAATCTTCTTGGTGAGTGGCTTGAACCATGTTGAAGTCCAATTTAGCAAGTAGTAGTAATGTGGGACTCAAATTAGGTCTTCTCTCATACATATCAATGACCATCTTGCTTCTAGCCTTTGCATCCTCCAATGCGTTGGAACCTCCAGGCATGACTCACTAACATGGTAAGATCCTCATCATCAATCATGTCCTTCCTATTGAGGATTTTCTTGAGATTTTTAGTGGCGAAATCTCTAGCCTCCTCCAATATTCTTTCACCTCAAATGAAAAGTATGAGGCTTCATATAGATATAGCAATCCTTTTACATCCTCACATAGATACGTCTTGAAATTTCCGATTTTGTCCTTAAAATTGTAAAAAACATCTGCAATCAAAGTTTCCAATTACAATACGAGTGGTGCTTTAACAAACAACAAAAAAAAGAATGCTACACCGCTTGTCCATAGTGATACCCTCCAATATAAAGGTTAATTATTAGTTTCCCATGGGGCTAAAGTGATTATGCCAAATTTAAATCATAAGGGAGTGCAATGTAATTATGCCTCAACTTTTGGGGTTGACCGTGTTGTCCCCAAACTTAGAAGGAAACTTGTATAGTGAGTATTTGTTGTGGTGTAAACTTGTGCTAAAGTTGATTATTCGAAGTTTTGCCCATATAAAATAATTTGACTCAATTTTAAGAACAAAATAGTATCAAAATAGAGTTTTTAAGACTGATAAAAGCAGACACTTGCAACAAAATAGCATCCTTAAAAGTGTAAAATCTGCAGAGCAATCATTCGACACAGCTTCTAAGATAAAAAAAAATTTAGAAGCGCCACCAGAGGCGTAGCAGGAATCATGTAGTACCTTCAGATATGGTGTAACCATGTTGTCTCAAAAGTCTAAATTTTAGGGGGGATGTGGTCTTGCAAATCCTCATCTCGTATTCCACCCTCATTTATGTTGGTTGTATGTGCTCTCCAGATTCTATTGATTTCATCATCAAAGTGATGATAAAACAATCCAAGCTTTGCAAGTATCAATAATCCAAGTCCATACAGTGGATCCACTACTTGGTCAAGAGCAATTCTTCACATCTTCTTTAACATTGCAGCCTTTTTACATAAGTGGCTCCCACAATATATATGTGTCAAGCAACAAAAGCAAAATTTATGGTACACGACAGTGTTTACTATAAAAATATTGACGTATAAATTGTTTGTGGATAAATATTGTAATTAATTGTGATGTATGTTATGATCGGTTTGTGTTGAGAAATATTTCGGAGGGGGTATATATTAAAAATAGTTAAAAAAATTATATGTTATGCATTATGTGGTAAAGGTTACAATATTTTGTAGTAAAGAATTTTTTTTATTTTTTAGTTACGGATCGTGTGTGCATGTTACGATGATTGTGATAACGTTATTCCAGGACGCACAATATGCATCATTGTTTAGGGGTGTGTACTATAATCACTCCCTAAAACAATACTTCCAAGACACACACTTAAAATTTTGAGTGCATCTTCAAAAGTTTATTTAAGTATAGTGTACGTTGTTAAAAAATTGTGCAATGTTATTTTGTACTAATTTGGCACAATAATGCTAGCTATTTTGGTGTTACAATATGACCAATGCTACAAAACACTATATATTATGTTGGAGTGGCATTGTTATTTTGTGTGTATTTGTAAAAAAACATAGGGATATTTAATTCCAGGCCTTCAAAAGCAGTTGTTGGATCATTGATATTTAGTAAAATTTGTCATGAAGCCACAAAAACATTATGATATGCCATAATTTGTACTAAAATAAGAAAAAACAGATATAATATTAAACACAACTTATTTTGGAATTTCAAAACTATCTCCATTATCTACGGTTGGTTGAAATTCATTTGAGTTAATCAACGGATGAGATTTTACCTGAAATATTTTTTTTCCTTCAAAATATCACTTCATTCTTCAAATATTGCCGCCCCACATAAATTAGATCCAATGATAAAAAAAATATATAAATCGCGGGACATTATTATTTTACCCGTTGATCATTTTTTTAGTAGGAACCACTAAAAAAAATTAAATACTTATTTATTTTTTTTCTCATTTCTCCCAAACTAACAATACTTTTCAAAATATAATACTTTATAAATTTTTTTCTATTTTGTAGCAATGTATTTCTTCGTATACACCTAAGAGGTGATTTTTTTTGTGTATTGTTGTGCCGTTGGGCACGGGCAATTACTAATACTATATATGTCACAAGAGATACATACTCCAACTATAATAGTAACCATCCACACATACCGCATATTTACTATTTAGGGATTGAACATAGTTGTAGTCCCAAATAGAAGGTTGTAGGATGCGGATCGCCTATCGATCTTTTGATCTATGGTTTGGCTAGGCTCCGTAATCATACATCGAAGGGTACGCCTTGGATGAATGGCAGTTTTGTTTGTGAAGGCATAGCTTTGAGACTCGACCTAGTGGCTGTGAAGCTAAAAGAGAGAAGGTTTACAAGGCAAAACCAACATAAGAGACAGTTTCTAAATGCCACTGAGGAATTTCCGTAGAACGTCAGTGCTTAATTGTGTTGGCATGCTATAAGTGACTCGCGTACACACTATAAGGACTTTTTTTTTTTTACAGCTCAAGATATTTTTCCTTGTGATTTTTTCCTCTGGAACCCAATGTAGCCAAGGGAGAACCACGTTCTCTTTATCAAGTGGGAGCCACAACTCAAGGTCCAAGACTTTTTACTCTATCATAATATTTAATTTGTTTCTGTCAAAGGATCTAAATGAAGACCAACACCCCCACGTGAACATCCGCTTTCACTTTTAACGTGTTTTGAAAACAACGTGCAAACAAATGTTTGTTAAGCTAAAGGGCGGTCGGATGATCTTTTGTGAATAATGACCAAATGTCATTTATTCACTGTCAATCAATTTCCAAACTGTCGTGAATAATGACCAATATTTAAAATAATAATTAAAAAAATGTAGCTAGTTTTTACTGTGGTGGTGGAAGAGAAAACATTTATTGTTACTATTTCAAAACACCATAAACCAAAAATAAAATTTTGTCTGGAGATAATGAGATTTGACACAGTGGTGGGGAAGGCCAAGGAGGTGTTGTGATCTAGCCTCAGATGAGGAGAGAGAGGTGGAGGAAAGGTGGTGGTAAGTGGCAACACAAATGCGAGGTGAGCGAACTTGGTGTGACACTTGTGACGAACAATGCGTAGTAGAAGGTTTGGACAGCGTTATAGAATCAGATCTGAGAGACGAGATAGTATGAGATTTGACGGTGATATCGGCGTATGATGTCACACTGATGACGGTGATGTCGGTGGTGGCGTGATGTTTGCGGTGGAAAAAAAATGGTGACAACAAAGACGGTAGTGTTAAGCGATGACAGCGTGGTGTGACTTTAGTAGAGAAAGGGAATATAGAGAGAATGCAAAGAGAGTGATTCAAATCTATTTGACTGTTTTCTCCTTTGTGGCCTTTTGTAGTATCGGAACACAATTTATTATGAAAAATAATATTTCAATTTGATGATTTTGGCGGACATTTTTTGAAAGGCCCTTTTATAAAAACTATTACTCAAGTATGTAATGGGGTATTACCTTTTAGTAAGACACATTCTCATTCTAATACTATGTTATTTTGCTATCTATTTTTTCTCTTCATTTTTTCTCTTCATTTTTTCTTTAACCGCACTTGACTAGATAGTAGCTTTTTCATCAATTTTCAGATCAGTAATTTTGTTAAGGATTGAAATGCTTGATGGAGGGAGAAACGAAAAAATATTGGCGGAAAAAAAAATATTGGAGGAAAACAAAACGGTATAAAAATAATCACCAACGAAAAATACACGGACAATGTAGACTGTCAACATAAAAAGAAGATAAAAAAATGAATGAGGAAAAATGAAAAAGAATATAAAACATTACAACAAATAACTCGTACAGTGTATATCATACAACATAAAAAGAAATAAAAAGAAAGAAAAAAATAAAATGTTTGAAAAAAAAATGTTGAAACAAAGTTTTGATGATTAAATTTGGTTAAAAAGAAAATCAAAGTTTTCTTTTTTAATTTTTACTTAACTATTTTTAGAACTTACTCTTAGAATGATGCTTTATATACATCACACATGTAATGTATAATAATACAAGTGAATTAAAATTCTTCTTAAACAAATGTTAAATAAAACTGCTGAAGTGACAAACACACAAAACAAATCTCTATTAAAATAAAGGATGTATCTGGAAAACATGGAAAACAAACCGAAGTTTAACTTCGGTCCAACCGAAGTTCAGTTCGGATCTACCGAAAGTGGTAGACGAAGTCACAAGGCACAAAAACCCAAATGCTAAGACCACAAATGGATCATTGAAGGAAGATGGCTTCTGGAACCTCAAGGGATATAATTTCAAACCGAACTAAGTTCGGTTCAACCGCAATGTATTTGAAAAGTTAGACCCGATACTTCAGAAATTGAAGAACAGAGCAAAACAAAGCACAATTACATAAGCCGGAACGGGAAAGTCAGTTCAAAAACCACCGAACTTAAAGTTCGATCTAACAAAACCAAAAAAGACAAACCGAAGTTGTTGAATGAGAACAGAGCAAAACGAAAGCACAAGTACGCAAGCTACTGGAATGTCATGTTGAAAATCCACCGAACTCAAGTTCGGTCCGATTGAAGATCACAAAGTCAAACCGAAACTGCTGAATGAAGAACATAGCAAAATAAAGAACAAGTAAACAAGCCTTTGGGAATATCACAAAATCACCAACTTAAGGTTCGGTCCGACCCAAGTTCGAAAAGTGAACCAAAGTTTTAAAATTCAAATTTGAGCAGATCCAAGGTGAATCAACCAGAACGCTTCCTACATTGCATTAAATGCTGTTCAAAACGTCTCTTTTAGGCCTTGGCTTTAAAAATAAACCCCTGGGTATTGGAAGACATTGAAGTGATCTACACCAACATTCTTGCTAGGCAATCAATACTTCAATCATCCTTAAGCCGTTATTATGAGATCTTGATCTTGATCAAAATCAGTCTGTACTTTAAATCAACTCTAAATACAAGAGTCTTCATTATATTCACCTTCAATTCTAGAGTAGGAGATCTAAACATATCTTCACTATACCCTATTGAGAGTCACAGTTGTGTGATTGAGAGAAGAATCCAAAAGAGGTGTTCTCTTGAAGACTAAGAAGTGTTCTAAGTGTTTTGTAAAGGTTTTCTCAGCACCAGTAAGCTTAAGTTAGTAGAACTCCAAAAGGTCTTGGTGAGTGGAACCTAGGCAAAGGTTTGACCGAACCACTATAACATTGTTTGCAATCTCTTTTCCCTATCTTCATTACTTTGTTTGTCGTTTTTCATATATAAGCCGATTGGGTAGAATTGTATATAGTTTAATTAAAAAAATCTAATTGGTTTAAAAAGGAAGCAAACCTATTTTACCTTACCACTCCCCCCCCCCAGTTTGCATTTTACTACACAACAGAATATAAAAAAATTACAGCAAAAAGAAAAAGAAAAAGAAAAAGAAGAAGAAAAAAAGAAGAAGAAAATCTAAAGAAAATACGAACATATATACATGTATAGTGTATCGCGGTGAGCAAAAAAATCATATATATAGAAGAGAGGGCAAGGGCGATGCGACAAGAGGCGAAGAGCGTCGACAATGGTAACTTCAACAACAGATCTAACCTGAGTATTTTCTCAATATATATTACGTTAGATCTAACACGGTTTTTTGGATGCAAACAAGGTTTTTGTTTATTGTTTTAGAAAGTTTTTGGATGTAAACAAGAGCTTTTATTTATGTTTTTGAAAGTAAAAAATTGCTTTCAAATAAGTCAACTTGCTTTATGATTGTCGCTTTCCCTAATCCATGGGAAAGGCTACAGTCACCAAAAATATTACCGGAAAATTATTACCGATAGCTCCAAAATGAATCATTTTGGTGCCAAATACGAGCATTTGTTCCACTGATTGGGGGCCATTGATTTTTTAATTTGTCCGTTTTGGCACCAAAAATGACGTCGTTTTGGTATCATCGGTAATAATTTCGTAATATTTTGGGTGACTGTAGCTTTTCCTTAATCAATAGTCCAGTTGTCTTCAACCTAATCTATCAATCAAACCAGTCTCATATAGCCTAAAAAACCTATTGATAAATTTTGATTGTGCCATCTTAAAAGTTATTTTTTTTTTCTGAAGTGTGTGATTTGTTGGTGAGTGTTGTCAGTTGAAAAATAGATTCTTTCTAGAGAAACGAGGATTACAGTTTCCATTTGTTAGTTTTGTTCGCCAATTAAAATCACTCGAATGGGCGTTTTGTTTTTCTTTTTCAGATATGTTAGGAGAAATTGCTTTATTCATAATTCCTGAATAGAATAGAAATGATCTTTTGATGTTTGGTTGGTTTTTTACATGATTGAAATTGGAAAACAAAACAAAACAAAAAAGTAGATTAAGAAAGTGATAGTTCACTTCCATACTAGTTTTAGGAAAAGTGAAAAAATAGTACGTGAATTCGTAAGAGAACATAGTCCTGCAGCTGTTTCTTTTGGGTCAGCGATGTGAAATGGTATGTAGTTGCCTCCTAAACTTACTCCATGATCCATGATGATTTTGGTTGAAACTAGTTCAAATTTTGTATTACAAACAATAAATTCGGTTTTGATGGTGGATACCTGCCCACACTGTGCGTATAATGATGTACTTCATCATCTTGAAAGGTATAGAGACCAAAGTTTCTATTCATCAAGTTTCATAGCAAATACGTGCTAGTGTATGGAGGGAAAGATGGGAGGAGAACATCAGGAGGAATAATTAAGCAGTATGGTCTCTGGGGGAAGCGCATTACTCTTCTTTAGTTGGTTTGGTTCTACACAAGCGTTCACTACAAGCAAATACTGAAATCAAAGGATCGGTCATCACTCAATGAGGAGTTTAAGTTTTGTAAGAGAGATACCTATATTTCAATCTTCAACAAGAAACCCTTTAGACATCGAATTAAACAGAAACACCTTCTTAAAATGCAGGGCAAGTTTGACTTGCAAGGAAATTGGAGTTATGTTGAATTTAAGACAGTTGCCCAAAAAAATGTGGAAGGGGACATGAGCATCTTTCTCCTATAGGTTGCATAAAAAATAAGGAACTAAAGATATAAGGGGGAGAAGAGTAGCTAGGCAACAACCCACCAAGTTATGTCAAAACCTGCTCCGTGGACAAACTTAATAGAAAGAGGTAAAGTGATTAAAAAATGGAGTGTAATCTCCCTCTCCCCTTCTTTCAAATTGCCCTTTCAGTTTATCTCTCATTCTCTAACACAACTTTTATTTAACTGCTTGATATATCTTGAACTTAACATATTATTTTGTATGTTGATTTATGCTACTACAGGTGCATCAGAAAAAAACTAAAAATCAAGATTTGTTTTCTTTTCATTATTTGTGTTGTTCTTGCGGCTATTTTTTTTGCTGTTTGTAATCCAAGAAAAACTCTATTTCATCGATATATGTATTTTTGTTGATAAAAAATAGGAATACTAATAAGACGAAACACAGAGTAAACACAAATGTGGATCAAAGTAATTGCCTATTAGGGTTGCCACTGGAGTGTATTTTTTAATATATTTTTAATTTTATTACACTATGAACATGCTAAAAATTACTTCAGTTAAATAAGAAAAACAAACATATTAGATGCATGAAAGTTTGGATGTCATGTCAGCGGTTAGAAAAAAAAGTATACATATTCACCCACTTTAATATTACACAAATGAGTGAATCACTCCAGATTTGAGATCTCAATGCACGTTATTAATACTTTGTCTTTTTACTGGTGTGCTAAGTTATAAGAACTTGAATCCATTAACCTGTTACAACTTTAGAGTTTTTTCTTTTAATGGACAAGGATAAGATCGAACAAATAGAATTGAACAAAATCACAAAGACGGTGCCAAGTCGATAACACAAGAGAAGTTTTCTATCAATAGTCCAGCGAATGTTAGCTAGTGACGGGACTTGGCATGAGGCCCCTCCTCTGTAGGAGCATTGTTGGACATAAGGAAACATGAAGTATGTCAGCAAAAGGTTGCAAGAGCAAGCTAACCAATTCAGGAGCCCAATTTAAAAAAATTAAAATGCAAGCGAAAAGGAATTGAAAGCCAGCAAATAATAAGCTACAGAGGTTAGTGAGGCAAAAAAGTGTAGGATTTAGACAAATGTACGTGCTAAAATGTGCGATGTTATTTTGTACTAAATTGGCACAATAATGCTACCTATTTTGTGCTACGCATTTTTGACAATGCTACTTAAAAACATATATATATTGTTGGAGTAAGTATATATCTAGTATGTGAATTTGTAAAAACTTATGGATATTTTAAATTTCTATATCCTCCAAAAGAGTGTTGGATCATCGACTGTTGTAGTAAATTTACTAAAACAACAAAACATATGCTATGACATAAATTTGTGATTAAAATAATTAAAAAATATCTATAATATTAAAACACAACTCATTTGAATATCAAAAATATCTTCTATTATCTCCGATTGAAAATCCATTTGAGTTATCATAACATCGAGATTCTTTTTTTTTCCAAAAAACTATGACTTTCTTTTTTCAAAGATGTGTGCTCACAGAAGTTATGATCTAATGGACAAAAAACCCTATAAATCTAGGAAATATGTTTTACCCATGGATCAGTTTTTTAGTAGGGTAGGACACCAAAATTAAAACACCCATTTATTTTGTCCTTATTTCTCTAAACTAGCACACTTTTTCAAAATTATTATACTTTTTATGTGTTCTCTATTTTGTAACAATGTATCTATTTCGTATACGCCTAAGAAGTGGGCTATTTTTGTGTGTGTATACCCATGGAACAGAACAATTTACTAGTATATCCGATGCCACAAGAGATATATCTCTAACTATAATAGTAAAACATCTACACATAGTGCATATTTACTGTTTAGGAATTGGGAACATATTTGTAGTCCCTAAAATGGAAGGTTTTGTAGAACACGATCGCCTATCGATCTCTGATCATGGTTTGTGCTAGGCGCCGTAAATCAGCATGGATTAATGAGCAGTTTTGCCTTGTGAAGCAAAGCTTTGAGACTCGAACCTAGTGCTTTGAAGGCTAAAAGAGAGGAAGTAATTACAAGGCAAAACCCACTAATAGACTTTCCTAAATGCACTGAGAATTCCGTAGAACTTCCGTGCTTGCTTGTTTGGCCTTCATTAGTGTGAACTCGTTACAACCCTTATCCACATGCATCTCAATTTTTTCTTGGGTACCCATGAATGCCCAGGAAACCACATACTCTTTCTCAGTGGGAAGCACCAATTTAAGTCAAAGATTTATCCTCTATCAACGCATGTTACTTTGTTTTCTGTTCAACCGTTAAAGTATCTATATGGAGACAACACTTCCCTTTTTTCCAACGTGACATCGATTTCACTTTTAAAGGTGTCTTTGAAAAACGTGCAAAAAACGTGCAACCACCACTCACCCGCTCTACCGAGACAATGACAATTTTTATTGTACCAATCAATTGTTACTATTTTGCATAATGGCCAATATTCAATTAATATTAATAAAATTTACTATTTTTTACTATGGCGGGGGATGAGAAAAAATTTGTTGTTACTATTTCAAAACAAATAAAACCAAAAATAAAATTTTGTTCCGAGAGAGAACGAATTTGACACCATTGTGTGGGTGGAAGACCAAATGAGGTCGTTTGTAGATCTCAGAATCTAATAGATAGAGAGGTTTGGAGGAAAAGTGGTGGTATGCAACTACACTGCGATGTAGCGAACGGGGTGTGGCACTGTTATGACCGGTGGTGGTGAAAGGTCGT
>VIGQ01000003.1:127500-132500 GCA_009663005.1 Actinidia chinensis | reverse complement strand
TGGACTATTGTTTACAGTTGGTCACTTTTTTAGTGGGAACCACTAAAAAAAATTAAAATACCTATTTATTGTTTCTCATTTCTCCAAACTAGCAACTTTTTTCAAAATTATAATACTTTAGAATTTTTTTTATTTCGTGCCAATGGACTTTTCGATACACTTAAGAGTGGTCTTTTTTTGTGTGTGTATGTAGTGCCCTTGGGTACGGGGCCAAAATTACAAATACATATAGGTAACAAGAGAATATACTCCGGCGTATAATAGAAACCATACACACATACGACATATTAATGTTCGGGATTGAACTAGTGTAGTCCCAAATGGAAGGTTGTAGACCGCGGATAGCCTTATCGTATCTCTGATCATTGGTTTGGCTAGGCCTCCGTAAATAAATGGGCAGTTTTGCTTGTGAAGCATAGATTTGAGGACTTAACTTAGTGCTTTGGAGCTAAAAGAGGGGAAGGTATTAGAAGCAGTCTCCAAAACCTTAGTGGCTTTGGAAGCAAAAAGAGGGGAGGAGGTATTACAAGGCCAAAACCAACACGAAGAGACATTCTAAATGCACTGAGATTCCGTTACAAGTCTGTGCTTGTTTGTTTGGCCGCTGATGTGACCTCATACGCCACTTATAAGCACTTGCATCTCAAGATTTTTTCCTTGTGATATTTTTCTTGTGGAACCAAGGTAGCCCCAGGAGAACACATACTCTTTCTACAGTGGAGCCATAATTCAAATTCAAGACTTGTCCTCTATCATATGCATGTTCATTTGTTTCTGTCAAAGGATCTAAATGAAGACACACTCCACGTGAAATAGGCCTTTCAATGTCAACGTGTTTTGAAAAAACGGGAAAACAAATGTTTCTTTTAGCTAAGGGCGGTCGGCTGAATCGACGACTTTCTGAATAAGGACCAAATTTCATATTCACTGTCAATAAATTTTCACTGTTGTGAATAATGACCAATAGTTAAATAATAATTAATAAAATTTAGCTTGTTTTTTTACTGTGGCGGTGGAAAGAGAAAAATTTATGGTTACATATTCAAACAAAAAATCAAAAATAACATTTTTTGAAGAGATAAAGAAATTTGACACCAGTGGTGGTGGAAGGCAAAGGCGGGAGGTGTTGTAGAATTCAGATTACGGAGAGAGAGTAGTGGAGGAAGTGGTAGGTGGGAGGTGGCAACTACACTTAGTGCGCGAAACTTGGTGTGAACCATGTGGAGGCCGGGTGGTAGTGGAAAGTCGTTGAAGCGTTATAGATATTAGATTGAGGACAGAGAGATATGTGGACGGCGGATAGTGGCTGATGATGTCAACTGATGATGGTGATGTCCGGTAGGTGGCGGGGTGATGTTGTGTGGGAACGGTGGTGGCAATATAAAGACAGTAGTTTCAGCACGATAACGGCATGGTTTGGGACGTAATAGAGAAAGATCTATAGAGAATTGCCAGAAAGAGTGATTCAAATCTATTTTGACTTGTTTTCTCCTTTGTTGGCCTTTCGTAGTCTAGGGTTTAGAAAGCTTCTTCATTGGAACACAATTTATTATGAAAAATATTTTTTCATCTGATGATTTTGGGACATTTTTTTGAAGGGCACTTTTATAAAAACTGTTACATCAAGTATGTAATAGGATATTACCTTTTTATTAAGACACATTTTCATATAATACTATGTCGTTTTGCTATCCATTTTTTCTCTTCATTTTTTTCTTTAACCGCACTTGTCCATATAGTAGCTTTTTCATCAATTTTTAGATAAGTAATTTTTGTTAAGGATTGAAATTGCTTGATTGGAGGGGAAACGAAAAAAAATAATTGGCGGAAAAAAAATGATTGGAGGGAAAACAAAAACGAATATAAAAATAAATCACGAAAAATACACAGACAATGTACATTGTACAACATAAAAAGAAGATAAAAAACTGATTAGAGGAAAAATGAAAAAGAATATAAAAAAAATATAAAAAATACATGTATAAAAAACTAATTGGAGGAAAAATGAAAAAGAATATTAGAACATTAAAAAAAATACATGTACAGTGTATATCATACAACATAAAAAGAAGATAAAAAAGAAAGAAAAAATAAAATGATTGAAAAAAAAATGTTGAAATAATGCTTTGATGATTAAATGTGGGTTTTAAAAAGAAAATCAAAGCTTAACTAATTTTAGACTTCACACTTAGAAATGATGCTTTATATACACACACATGTATGTATAATAGATACAAGTGAAATTAAAATTCTTCTTAAACAAATGTTAAACAAAACTGTGAACTGAAAATACACAAAACAAATCTCTATTAAAATAAAGGATGGTCTCTGGAAAACAAGTGAAACACAAAACCAAGTTAACGTCGGTCCAACCGACGTTCAGTGGATCTACCGAAAATTGTAAGACCGAAGCCACAAGGAACAGACCAAAATGCTAAGACACAAAATTGATCTATGAAGTTAAGATGGCTCTCTGGAACTAAGGGTAATTTCCCAAACCGAAACTAAGTTCGGTTCAACAAAGTATGAAAAGTTAGACTGAACTTCAGAAACTGAAGAAAAAAAGCACAAATTCCATAAGCCACTGGAAAGGCAGTTCAAAAATCCACCGAACTTAAAGTTCGGCCGATCGAAAATCAAAAAAAGGACAAACGAAGTTGTTGAATGAAGAACAGAGAAAACAAAGCACAAGTACGCAAGATAATGGGCACGGTCAGTGAAAAACCACCGAACTTAATAGTTCGGTCGACGACGATCAAAAAAAGTCAACCGGAAACTGAGAATGAAGAACAGAGCAAAACAAAGAACAAGTAAACAAGCCTTCTGGAAGAGCAATGAAAATCAACCAAACTTAAAGTTGGTCCGACTGAAGTTAGAAAAAGGTCAGACAAGTTTTAAAAATTCCAAATCTGCGCAGATCCAATCGGTTGAGATTAAACCAGAACGGCTCCCTACAAGGGTATTAATGCTGCAAACATCTCTTTTAAGTCTTGAACCCTTGGGGTTATGAAAGACATTGAAGTGATCTAAACCAAACTTCTTATAGCATTCAATACTTTCAATAACCTTAAGCGTTATGTGAGATCTTGATCACTTGATCAAAATCAATCTGTACGTAATCACTCTAAAGACAAAGTCTTCTTATATTCACAGTCAATCTAAAGTGAGGGAGATCTAAACCATATCATCACTTAATCTATGAGAGAGTCACATTGTGTGATGAGAGAATATCCTAGGAGAGGTGTTCTCTGGAATGATAAAGAGCCTAGTGTTGTAAAGGTTCTCAAGCACTTGCAAGCTTGAAGTCTCTTGGAACTCCAAGAAAGGCTTGGTGAAGTGGACATAGGCAAAGGTTGACCGAACCACTATAACATTGTTTGCAATCTCTTTTCCCACTCTTCACTTCTTTGTCGTTGTCATATATAGCCTAATTGGGAGAATTGTATATTAGGTTAATTAAAAGAAAAATTTGCTAATTGGTTTAAAAAGGAAGCCAAACCTATTTCACTCCCCCCTTCATAGTTTGCATTTGAGCTAACGAAAAAGAATATAAAAAAATTACAGCAAAAAGAAAAAAGAAAAAAGAAAAAATAAGGAAAAGAAGAAGAAGAAGAAAACTCTAAAGAAAAAATAGAAACACTATTACACATGTACAGTGATCACGGTGAGCAGAAAAATACATAGAGAGAAGAGAGAGGCGCAAGGGGATCGCGACAAGCAGGGGCGAAGAGCACGACAATGGTACTTCAACAACAGACCAACCTGAAGTATTTTCTATATCTTCTTACGTTAGATCTAACACGATGTTTTTGGACGTAAACAAGGTTTGTGTTTATGTTTTAGACAAGGTTTTTGGATTGTAAACAAGAGTTTTGTTTATGGTTTAGAAAGTAAAAAATTGCTTTCAATCAAGGTCAAACTTGTTTTATGACTTGTCGCTTCTTCCCTTAATCCCCTGGAAAGGCTACAGTCACCAAAAATATTACCGAAATTCCGTACCGATAGCTCCAAAATTGATATCGTTTTGCGTGCAAAATGCAATCATTTGTTCATGATGGACCATTGATTTTTTATTTTTAAGTTTTGATGGTTTTCGTGTCATGGTAATATTTTCGGTGACTGGAGCCTTTTTCCGAATCCCATAGTCCAGATTGTTTAACCTCTATTCTCTAATCAAAACAGTTATCGTCTAAAAAAACCTATATTGTATAATTTTGATTTGTCATCTTAAAAGTTAATTTTTTTCTTGAGTGTGATTTGTTGGTGAGTGTTAGTCAGCTGAAAAACTAGATTAGTTCAGAGAAAAAGAGGATTGCAGTTTTCATTGTAGTTTGTTAGCAATTATAAATCAATTGAATAGGGTTTTTTTCTCTTTCCGAGCATGTAGCGAAATTGTTTAGTAATAACTTCTAAGAAATTAGAGAAAATTGATTTATTCAAACTAATAAGAAATAGAAAGTGGCATTTGTTGTTTGGTTTGGTTTTTTACATGATTGAAATGAAAACAAACACAAACAAAACCCAAAAAAAGATTAGGATAAATGGTATGTAGTTGCAATACTAGCGTTCAGGAAAGTGAAATTAGTACTTGAATTAGTAGAGAACATAGTCCTGCCAGCTGCTTCTTTGTGCGTCAGCGATGAAAGGTATGTAGTGCTCCTAAACCTAAATCCATGATCCATGATATTTTTGGTTGAAAACTACTTCAATTTTTTATTTACAAACAAGAAATTCGTTGATGGTAACCTGCACACAAATATACGTATATGTGGTACTTTCATCATTATTTGAACTGGTAAAGGAGACAAAGTTCTATTCAGCAAGGTTTCATAGCAAACTACCGTGGTAATGTATGAGAGGGAAAGAGGGGAGCACTTAAGGAGGAATAATGACGCATGTAGGTCTCTTGGGTGAAGAACATTAACTCCTTCTTAGTCGGTTTGGTTCAACACAAGCGTTCAACTACAAAGCAAATACTGAAATCCAATGATAGGTATCAA
>VIGQ01000003.1:115000-122500 GCA_009663005.1 Actinidia chinensis | reverse complement strand
TTTAAGGTGTTTTTGAAAAAACGTGCAACCACCACCCCTTGTGACTATAACAGTGAAATTTCCATTGTCATCAAAATTTTACTGTTTTGAATAATGTTTAATATTTAAATTAATAAAATTTAGTATTTTTTTACTATGAGGTGGAAAGAAAAATTTATTGTTTACTATTTCAACAAATAAACCAAAAATAAAATTTTTGCCGAGAGGTAAAAGATTTGACCCAGTGTGGTGGAAGACCAATGAGGCGTTCTAGCATCTCAATCTAAGAGATAGAGAGGTGGAGGAAAGTGGTGGTATGGCAACTACAACTGCGATGTGAGCGAACCGTGGTGTGGCACTGTTCTGGACGGTGGTGGTGAAAGGTCGTGACAGCGTTGTAATATCAGATTTAAGAGAGAAAGAGAGAAATTTGACAACGATATGGTGGTGATGTCACACTTGATGACGGTGATGTTGCGGTGGAACGATGGTGGCACCAAGGACGACAGTAGTCGGCGATGGCGGCGTTGTTGTGACTGTAAAGTATATGAAAAGAATATAAAAAGAGAGTGATTCAAATATATTTACTTATTTTTTCTTTTGTGTCCTTTTGTAATCTTGGGTATGAAGATACAATAGTGTTAAATAACAGAGTTTTCACATATACATCTTATATTTAATAGACCTTACCCTAATATTTTTTATGTTCAATGGACTTTGCAATAATATAACATACTTTGTGGACTAATTGTTGGTTCAATCCAATACTAATACACCAGCCCAATTTTTTATTTTTTTTAATTGTATTGTTTTTGTCTTTTAAAGTAAATTACCCAACACTCCTTGAATTTATCTCTACATATCTTTTACTTTTAAGTACATGCAAGTGTGGGGGTTTTCTGGTAATACTTCACTTATTACTTAGACCAAAAAAAAAGGAGCGCAACTAAAAAAATGAGTATAAAATTACCACTATTCCTTAATATTTGCTTTTCTATATCCATTATAAATGGTGCTTCATGCAACTTACGTAAAATGACTATAATATTCATTTTCCATATCATTGCACTTATTATGTATTTGAGATTGCGCCATATCATCATTTTTGATCGGTTAAATATACTTTAAAATATAAGATAAATTAAAATATAATTTTGTAAGTCAATTAAATTAAAAATATAATTAACACAAATTCTCCTAAAATTAATTTTTAATTCATAACATGAATAATCCTAGACAAGGTGGGGGTGCAAATTGAGGGACCGGGTTGGAATTGATAATTGTTGGTTTGGTTTGGCAAGTTCTAGATTTGTTGATTGCCTCAGTGAGGCACGATTGAAGCAGGCGGTGATGGTCTTTTGAGCCCATGACGTAGTAATGATCACAGTGAGAGACGGGAGGGTAAGTGGGTCTCGTTTGTTTAGGGGAGACTGTTTCAGAGTCCTTCAATAGAAAATTACAAATCTGTTCGTTTCAGTTGGAAGGGTAAAAGGGCACATTTATATATGTCTTGGCACTAAAAGCAACTATAGTGAATTATGGCCCCCGAATCAGAAGATCACTTAACCAAACACATTAAAATCTATAATTCTCTTAAAAAAGAAGTACTTAAATTAATAATGGATAAATAGTGACTTAATAACACTTTCCTCATTAAATTAAGTTTAATGAAATTAAACATTAATAATATTTTTTCATTAATTTTTAAAAATAACTGGAATTTTTATAAATATAAATACATATAGGAAAAAGTCTTATCCTAATTTAAATAACAAAAGGCTTCATTTATTAATCTATTAAATAATAAACACAAACTAAAAATAAATATATCTTACCATCCGTGATAAAGATAGTTCGATGATGATACCGATGATAGGATAAGTCGTGGTGCAGAAGATGGGAGGTACTAGATTAGGAAAAGGGTAAATATGGTTGCAAGTTTTTGTCATGAATGTCCTAATATTAACTCATTTTAAGGTGTCAAAATAACGTCGCCAATGGTGCCAAGTCAAAAATATATGTAGAACACAAGTCAAATATGGTTATGATACAAGTGTTTTATTATAAATCATCCCAGTATATAATGTTGTTCTAAGGTTCAACTAACTTGCTCCTAACCCTGCACATCTGTCGCACCCTCCCCGTAATTGACTTGAACTCCGCACCAACATTTTGCACTCATCACAACTGACGTTGGCCCAACCTCACACACACCTGACTTGCACCTCCACACACTGGTCTTGCCCTTGCACAATTAACTTTCATCCCCCCCCGCAATAAACGTGCAACCCAATGCCATAACTGACTTGCACTCAACACACACCGTCTTGCACTTTCTGCACAACTGACTTGCACTCACCACATAGCTCACTTACACTTAATACGCAATTCACTTGCACCCTAACACACAAATAACTTTCACCCTAGACACATATAACTTGCACTGACAGAGAAATTTACATGAAAAAGCAAAAATCACACTTTTTCATTTGAATTTATGTTTGGGGTGCAAGTCACTTGTTTGATTAGGGTTGAAGTCAACTATGCAAAATGTTCAAATCAGGTCTATCAAGGGATCAAGTCACATGGGGTGGGCCAATTTACATGGGGAGGGTGGAAGGACCCAAAAATATTACAATTTTGTTTTGTGTATTTAATTTTTTTTACAAAGTTATATATGCCTAGATACAGTCAATTGTACAGGGTATTCAATTCCTCATTGAAAATTTCAACATTTAAATTTAAAATAATATTACATTAATTATTCAATACTTTATTTCGAATATATGTAATTATATTTTGCTACACTATACTATATGAACTTTACAATTCCTTTCAATAAATGCTTTTATTTGAATAGTTATTGTTTATATCCAAAAAAACTCTATCAATTTTTTTTTGTTAAACTCTTGGAAGCCCATTTGGGCCCCAACTTTTTAGGTATTTTGATTTTGATTTTTTCGTCTTTCATAATGTTTTTAACTATTTGGTCCAAATTTCATACTTTTTTTTTCTTTCCTATTTATGAAAGAATCGAAATGTGCCAAAAACTTTACTACAGACAAAAAAAACTTATTACTTCGGAATTAGCTATTTATTTTGTCTTTAGTGGAATATTTTTTAAATTTTAAAAATAAAATATTTATTTTTTTTTTTAGATTTTTTTTCAGAGAAACTAAAAAAATATAAAATTTTTGATTAAATGGTTAAAAAATAAAAAAAGATAAAAATCTGACAAAAAAATAAAAAGAAGACCAACTGGGTAGTCAGCTGTGATAGGCGACAAAGATGTGACGGAATCCCCGAGAGATGGAGGGGCAATATATCTTTCTGGTCCCAATTCCATGATATTGGGCATTATTTTAAGACCTTTTCACTACATAGTTTCAGAACCGAACCGGACATTGAACCGATTAAGTTACCGGTTCAACATTCACTGGTTCAACCACGGTTCAACCGATTTATAATTAATAAATAATAAAATTATATTTTTATTATAATAATAAAAAAAGATTATTTTTACCCCTCTAGTAAAAAATTAATCATAATAAAAATTATTAAAAAATTTAAAATTCAATTCAAAATTTTGAGGTCAAACTGTAAAAATTACATTTTAATTCAAAATTTTGGGGTCACTGTAAAATTAAAACTTTTAATTTTTCTGTTAAAAAACCGATCGGTTCAAACCGGTTAAAAAACGCGTCCGGTCGATAAAAAATCGGCCGGTTCAACCGGTTCAATCCGGTTCGCTTGCATTTTCAGTAAAATAGTTGTAACCGAACCGGTTTAGTACCCGGTTTCCCGGTTGCACCGGCCGTTCGTCCGTTTTTAAGAATATGTTTCCATATCTACTGAATTGGGAAACCCTCATCAGCTGACATGATTAATTATCCTAAATGCCACTGATATGAATTTCCCCCCAAATTATTTATTTTGAAAAAGTAGAAGAACTCCATTATAAAAGGAGAAATAAAGAGTCGAAGAAGCAAAATGATTAACAATGGAAATTACAACCAAGGAGCCAATAAAAGAGAAATATTAGACAAAAACAAAGGCTAAAACCTAAAAGATGACGAGGCAGGCAACAGAATGAAATCCAACGCACGAGCGGCGGCTACCCGACCTTTTTTTCTTTTGTAATTAAGCGTTTTATATAAAAACACAACAAAATTCCACAAAGGGCTACAATTTACAAGGAGTATACTTAGGAGAAAACACCAACAAAGAGAAAAAACCTATCTACCAAGCGAACAAACACTTAACTAACAAACAAAGAGGGAGGGAGAGTTTCCTTAAAACTAAATGCAGGATAACATTTGGGTCCTGATTTGGCACTCCAAGTCTCCAATTATCTTCATCATGAACACGTAAATACTATAACTTGATATAACATAGAAAAAAAGAAAATATAAAGAAATCAATAGACAACCACAAGGAAGATTTTATTGTGTAATTCAGGAGAACTCTTAACTGTTTCTTTCTCAGTGAATTCCTTTGAATAGCAAGGCCATTGTGACAAATAAACACTTGCTATCATTCTTCTTAGTATTTTTCAACAAAGATAAATTCTCTGATGTTAGAATGACCACCTTTGGCTGTGTTTTGATCTTGGATTTGGCAAGGGAAAAGGGAATGGAAATGAAAAGTTAATGATCCAATGTTTCGAGCCATTTGTTTTTCACATACACACACAGTACTAAGTCCGCTTTTCTAATCCAACTTCTTACCCATTTGGAAAAACAAACAAGTCACTCAACAAATCAAAACCTGGCAATGGATGTTATAAATTTCCATGAACAACGTATTACCTTTCATGGTGTATTCCTTTTGATCAGCAGAGGGCCATCGATAAGGGAAAATGAAGTAACACCTTCTCTGTTTTTCGGTGCAAGCTAAAATTCTCTGCTTTCTACAAATCACTACCATCAGAAAAATCACTTAGGACCGTTTGATTTTCAGAGTTGCACAGAGTAAGAGGTCCTCTTACCCACTTCTTACTCATTTTGCATAACCAGAGCAGAGTTTTACAACAATAGTGGTCCAATGGATCATACTTCCCGTCTTCAGCTGAGGCACTTTCTATAGGTCTCAAACAATTTTCTATGACAATAGCCTTCTGTTGCTTTAGTTTGGTATTCAATTGGTCCAAGTCTGTAAAGATATATAAGTAAAGCCGTGAAATCAAATCAAAAACCAAACATTAAGATCAAAGGAAAATACATGAAGTACATAGCTGGTGCAGCATCCAAGAGCCTCAGGAAACATGAGAAATGGCTAGACTGATATCCTTTCCAAGCGATAGAGGTTTCCATCATCCTCTGAGCTGCTACTTGGCCCCCTTGTCGAACCAAAATCTCTCGTCAGACAGTTACAAGTCCGTGGGGTTATTCATCTTTACTGTGTCCTTTAACAGAGGACCACCATGTGTTTTGTAACGTCCACAGAGCTCAGCATCTGCAACTTGTTCCCTGGTTTTGTACGAAAAATCAATTAGAAACAAATTTAGATTCAAACATTCCTACACCCACGAGACATAAACTTCCGAATCAGGACAACAAACCTTGACTCAGCCTGCATAATGTTGAATCACTCCATGGTAAGCTATACTGGGCTGCCATAAATTTGGAGCCATTTTCTCTACCCAATCTAGGAGCAACTTTGGCAATGCAAACTTGCACATCAACATCATACCCAAATACCACACAAATATTTTTTTAGCTAAGATATTCACAAAAACATTTGTAAAACAAATTTAATCACACAGTGTTAGACCGTATCTAAATGTAGGACTCCCCCCGCATGTGAGACGACTTGTACAAATTGTGTTAGTAGCACAATAGTTTTTTTTAACTCCTACTTACCAACTTCGGGGGGAAAATGCATCAAATGTTCAATACACAATCGACTCCTAAGTTTAATATGGTTATTTTCCCGTATAATAGGGCCCACTGAGTCTCCCACGTTTTTAGGACATATTGTTATACTAAGACTCCATATTTAAGGCCAATAAAGATAAGGGTTCAAGCTAATTTTATTTTAAAGGAAACCCTTTATACAAAAGATAACCGTTGATGGATGGAATCCTTTTAGGAGTATACTTCTTCTAGGGCCCTCTTCTCACTATTCCTCTATAATAGATAGGATAACCACCCCTTTGAACGTATGATTTTTTCCATCAATATTAGAATATTGGTTATCCTTTAAAGTTGAGACAGAGAGAAGAAGGTGAGCCAAGCAAATTAAAGTATTCAATTAGGGGCTCATTCAATATCAGAGGCCTAAATAAAGGTATGTCTACTCCAGTATTATGTAGAATAATTATTTTATAGATTATTGGAATTTCAAGATCCTATTCGGTTTTAATTCAGCATAATACGTCGAACCGAATTAATTTTATGACTTACATTTGGTATTCAGAGCAATGGTTAGTGAATCAATAACATTTAGAATTAAAATCAAAGCATAAGTTACAAACATCATAATTTCTGTAAAAACTAAAAAAAAATATTATTTTATATCATTATCCGTGTTAAATCATGATTTGTCGTATTGTGTTGCTGTTTCTGTTGCTACGAGAGATCGAATGGTTGTTTGAGTTTTATTTGTGGAGACGCATAAGTTTAGGTACTGGAAGGACCCTCCTTGTGTGTGATGTTATATTGTTACCTTACATTATGTTTATGCTTCTTTTATCAATGGGATGCCGTATGACTGAATAAATTCTCTCGTTCCTATGGACATTGATAGCATGGCCAAGTTTTAAGTAAGTTTTAGCTTGTTTTTAGCAGTAAAAAATAAAAAATCACAAAGTATGATATTTTGTGATAAATGCGTTGAAAGCCCATAATGCATATCATATTTTATGTATATATGCATGATTATTGGTATGATATAGTCTGTATGCATGATGGTCATAAAAATAAAAATAAATTAATTGAATTGAATGTGAAAATCAATTGGCCTAGTAATGGATGAATTGGTTGGTCTAATGATGCAATCGACCAATCAATGAATTTAAAAGATATAACATTGATGTGTTTAATAAATAAAGGAATAAATAAAGATATAATAGAAGTTTAGACAACAACCCAAAGGCATTGGGCCGAGCTAACAAATCTAGATAAACATCACTCACACTTAAAGGGATGGGGACATTTAGAAAGGCAACTAAACACAGACCTTGAACTAGAATGCTTCTTGATCGTCGTATGTGGCATTTGTGCAGTGTCTATTGGCCCATGGCAAGGACATTCTTAATGTAGTTGAAGAATTTTCCTAAACTCTGGGGGTAAAATAAATATAAGGAACGAGGGAAAAAAAAAGAAAAGAAAAGAAAGGGGAGGGTGCCCGCGGCGGGAAAGGACAGGGGGACCGCAGCGCGGAAAAGGAGAAGGGGGAACCCAAAGTGCGAGAAAGGAGAGGGGGAGCCGAGAGGCGAGAAAGTACAGGGGGAGCGAGAGGCGGAAAAAGGACAGGGGGGAAACCCAGAGGCGGAAAGGACAGGGGGAGCCGAGATGGCGC
>VIGQ01000003.1:107500-112500 GCA_009663005.1 Actinidia chinensis | reverse complement strand
ATTTATGGCCTTAAACAAGCTTCTAGGCCATGGTACTTAAAGTTTAATGGATACCATTACCTCCTTCGGATTAAGGAAAAAAAAAAAAAAAAAAAAAAAAAAAAAAAAAAAAATGCTGTTGATCAGTTCTATATATCTGAAGAGCAGTGGGAGTAAGTTAATTATTTTAGTGCTAATTTTTTTTGTGGATGTATTTGTTAGCTGGCAATGATCTTGGTTTGTATTACACGAAACCACGGAATATCTCGCCAAAAATTTAAGATGTCGATTTAGGTGAGGCATCGGTATGTTATTGGCATTAAGATCATAAGAGATCGATCCACGGATGCTAGGATTGTCTCAGAAGGGTTATATCGATCGAGTTTTGGAGAGATTAATATGCAAATTGCTCAGCATTGTGATGCAACCTATTGTGAAGCGGTGACAAGTTAATGAAAAACAGGGACCAAAGGAATGATATGGAAAGGATGCCCAGATGAGGGATATTCCGTATGCCTCAGCTTAGGGCGTTTGATGATTGACCACAAACTTGTACATAGGACCGGACAATTAGCTTGCAGTTGGGATGCTTGTAGCATATCAAATTAAAACAAGGAATGGAAACAATGGAAGCGATAAAGAAGGTTATGACGATACCATTCAAGGAACAAAGACTACATGCTCACTTTATAGAGATTAGGATAGTTTTGGAAGTGAGCGGATAATGAGGAATTCAGGAATTTAGCTGGTTGTCTTTAGATAGCAGAACCACATCAACATCGGATTTGTTTTTCTTAGATGTGGAGCAATTTCGTGGAAGAGTGTAAAGCAATCTATTAGTGCTGCATTACACGATGGAAGCCGAAGTTTTGTGGCCATGCTTGAGGCCAAAGGTCATACTTTATGGTTGCTGAAAGTGGGGATGAAGACGGATAGGGGGTGGGTAGAAGCAAATTGCCAAAAAAACCGAGAAGATATAGGTGACAACTCCCGCAGTAGCTTTTTCTCTCTAAAGATGGCAAGACTCTAATGGTTCCAAGCAAATATGGAAGTTAAGTACTTGTTGTTAGAGAAAGAGTCCAGAAAACAACAAGTGTCAATTGAGAACATGAGCCTACCACTCTATGAAGACTGATCCGCTGACGAAAAGAGATTGCCACCAAAGACTTATAAAGAACATGGTTGTTAGGATGGATCTTTGAGCAATCCATGATGAGTATTTTGAGTGGTATTGTACTAGACACGAAATTGCGCATTATTAGAGTGGTTCTGGGTTTTTCCGTTTCCATTTAGTATGCAAAACATATAATGTGGATTTTATTAACAGGACTTGTCTTGGACCAGACAAAAATTATTGGGGCTTCTTTAGAGAATGTATCCTAAAGTATAATTATTACTGTTCCTATTACTGCCACTCGGTTATAAAGGTTATCAATGGTGTAGTGCATAGAAGGGAATTGGAATGGACCATACAACCGCTATGACTCACATTAGTTTAATCGGAAGTAACCAAGTATTTTTAATTAGTTGGACCTATTGGTGATTTATAAAAAAATCGTGATCACGTGTTACAAAGTTTTAAATTAGGAGGTCTCATGAGTCATTTAAAAAAAAAAAAAATTGCATATTTTTTTACAGAAAATACAATTGCAACACAATCTGAGGGAGAGCTTTGTGCCTGCCCTTTTTCGTTTGTGCTGTCTTAGGACACAAGTGGAGAATGTTATTTTCCGGATATAGTAGTGGCCCACTAGTCTCCACGTTTTTAGGCATATTGTTATACTAAGACTCCATATAATTAAGGCCAATTAAAGATAAGGTTCAAGCTAATGTATTTTAAATGAAAACTCCTTTATGACAAAAGGATAACCGTGAGGATAGGAATCCTTTTAGGAGTATACTTCTAGGCCCTCTTCTCTCCTTAAATAGATAGGATAACAACCCCCTGAACGTATGATTCTTTTTCCATCAATATTAGAATATTGGTTATCCTTTTTAAAGTTCGAGACAGATGAGAAGAAGGTGAGCCAAAGAAATTAAAGTATTCAATTAAGGGGCCTCTTTTTATGGCGATTGTTGGTTTTCTTTTTTTTGGTTGGTGATAATTTTTTTTTTATTTTTTTTTATTCAATTGACAGATGGCTAATTAAAGGTAATGATCTACTCCCTTAATTATTGTAGGAATAATTATTAGTATAGATTGTATTGATTCAACGATCCTATTCGTTTTACTTTCCGCATAAATAGTCGCACCGAATTAATTTTATGATACCATAATATAGTGTGAATTTTCCACTTTCTTAGAACCAAACAAGAGAATAAACAATAATCAAAATTTCCTTCATCCCTGCTAACCCAACCAAACGGTAAACTCAAATAACTGACCTTACATTTACAAAAGAACACACACCATAGAGTTTAAATATCTTACAACTACTAATGCACTCGGTAAAAAAAAACAATTGTAATGTTCAACAATACCGTGCTGAGTAAAGCTCTCCCCTTCATTAATTATAGTATTAAACTTGTCAGATCAACCCTTGATATATCCTCTCTTCTTCATCTGCAAAACGTAACACAGAGAAGAGAAAAACCCAATAAATCACAAAACCACTCATCCGAATTTGATATCCATCAAATAATACAGAAATAACAAATAAAAAATAAAAAATTTAGCAAGGTTACCGCTGATTCGAGTCCTCACACGCGAGGTATCGAGATCGAAGAACTCTGTGGCCCGGCCACGTCCTCGGGAACCCGAACCTTGGTACTTGCTTCCCCAACATTCTCCGTTGCGTTCTTTGTTCTGCTATTACTAACACTACTCTGGTTCGCCTTTCACCACTGTTCTCCCCATAGCCCTTATCGAAGATCTCACCAGTTTTGTAGAATCGATCGGTGAAAACAATCAGAATCATCAATTGAAAACCCTAGAATGAGAAACGAATTCTAGGGTTTTCTGAAATGTATCAAATTCCTTCTTTTTGTACAATTATTTTTGAGTTTGGTAAATTTGTGAGGGAGCAATTGTCAACTAAAGAATAGCCATCCACTACCAATGAGACCACCACCTTCCTCCATCGTTCATCGGGAGTGTGTTTTCTTGCCATTGGAGCCTTTAGCCCACCAAAGACGGTTTCAAAATATTATTTTTTTTCTAAATGTCACCATTAATATGATAAATACAAACTAGTTTTTTTAGGAAATTTTTTTTGCTTGTATTTCAAAATTAGGCGTCTAAATTAGGCAACCTTTTGTGGTAGGTTTTTTTTTTCCCTAAAAATCTGAATTTTTTTGGTATATTTGAGGAAGTTTATTTGGGGTGTATATAGGAGAGTTTTTTTTTTTTGACAAGGGGGGCCAAGTGACATTTCATAAAAGTATGAGAGCTCTCTGTCATTGTTATAAACTCAGGAGAGGTCAGGGTAACTTATCCTACAACAAATTTTTTTAATTTTCATTTGAATTATTTTTTATATTTTCCCTCCTTTCTTAATATTTATTTTTTTATTCTTTAATAATGGAGTAATCTTATAAACATAGACTAGATCCAAATCTGGGATAGGTGCTCACCGTTGTGCCACGTCATTATGCGGGCCCCGCTCTTCTCTCTCTGACCTAGATATGTTTCTTTTTCTTTTTAATCGGTTTGTCTTCTACCTGGTAGAAAAGGACGGCACACACGATGGCATGACTATGTGGGCGTCTGTACCCGGATTTAATGTTTTAAAAATCGAACCGAATCGGCCGGGTTTAAAAACGCGGTTGAACTGTCCGATCGGTCGGAAAAAACGGTTTTCGTTTAACCCATCAAAACTCATTTTGGTCAAACCGTCTGTCAAACACGATCAACCTGGCGGTGAAAACCGTGAACCGGCATTGAACCTTCAGTGAACCGGTTCGATTGAGAGATGTTCTGATTTTTTGTTTGGTTTAATCACACTGTAGACCCTCCACAATTTTAAGTATATCTCACTTGAGCTCACTGACTCACAATATAAAATTATGCAATTAACTCCCCAATTATTTTTAATTTTCATACTATTATAGATAATTTATTTATTGACGTCACGGTTCGATAACGGTTGACCCGTCCGTTAAACCGATGACCTGTCACCCGGTGTCTTTTTCTTCCCGGTTCAACTAACTCGGGTTCCGTTTTTTAAACATTGGCCAGACTAATGTTTATAGGATTACTTGTTAAGCAACTTAGATTTGGTTTCGAAAAATGGGAAAGGGACTACCATGCACCAGGCCAATGAGGTTACTTTACAAGATGAGTGAGCTATATGTCACGTGGCTTAGTTTTTGTGACGCTTCGATCGACCCGTGCGCCTTGACACCTTTGCCTTCAAAAGATGCTAGCTTAAGCCTAAAGACAACACCGAAAGAAAAGCTTAGGAAGGAGTAAGTAACAAGAAGAGATAGAAATTGGAGTTCCAAACTTGATCCCTTATTCCCTCCCTAAATGATAGGTTATCCCCTATTTATACTCTCTTAACCTTCCTAGAATGTTCTACAATTTTCCAGGATATTTATGTACATAGCTTCTTAATAGTCCCAAGTTCTAGAAATTTCCACACACTTTTCATATTTTACACTTACGAGGAAGACTCTAGAACTTTCTCCAAAATTTCATAACCTTCTAGGAATGTTTTAGAATCTCCCCAATATTTTAGAAGCTTTTCTCACTTTCTATAATATTTAGACCTTTCTAGAATATTCCTAAATCTCTTGGAACCTCTAAAACCTCTATAAATCGTTTTTGTTTGCGGACCATGAATTTCCCCCACCAATTTACGAACCGTGACTGGATTGACACATAGCTCGACTTCAACCCCCTCCAGAGTCTGAACACTTAGAATTGTAGGAACCAAAGGAGGATGAGAAATCACGCACTGAGACTCAAACCAGCGTCACTTGCTGCCAAAACTCATAGGTAAGGCCGCACCACCCCCTCCCCTATGCTAGGATACCACATTGTGTATTCTTTGTTATTTTCCAGTATTTGAAGGGCTACT
>VIGQ01000003.1:95000-102500 GCA_009663005.1 Actinidia chinensis | reverse complement strand
TTAAATTGTGCCTAAAGTTGATTTTCACAAAACTCTACCATTAAAGATTATAGCACAATTTTAAGACAAAAAAGTATTAAAATAGAGCTTCTAAAACTGATACAAAACCTAACTTGCAACAAAATAGATATATTTTAAACGTAAAATCTGCCAACAAACCAGTATAAACACAGCTTACAAAATAAAATACTTAGAAAGAGAACTAAAGATGCGTAGCCAGGGAACCATTGTAGTACCTCAGAGATAGTGTAACCTGTGTCTCAAAAGTCTAAATTTGAGGAGTGGCTTGCAAATCCTCATCTGTATTCCAACCCATCATTTATGTGGTTGTTATTGTGCTCTCCAAGATTTATTGATTCATCATCAAAGTGAGTAAAACACTCCAGCCTTTGCAAGTCATCATAAATCAAGTTCACCAATGGATCCACAACTTCTGGTCAAGAATTCTTTTCACATTTCCTTAACATTTGGCACCCTTTTTCCTAAGTGTCTCCCTAACAAATATATGTTGTTAGCAACATGGCAAATTTTATAGTACACGATGTGTTTACCATAAAAAATATTACGTACAATATTTGTGGAAAATTGTGATGAATTGTGTCGGGTGTGGTAAATATTTCGAAAGGAGTATATATACAAAAATATTTAAAAAATTATGTATTACGCATCTTGTAGGAAATGTTACAATTTTTTGTGGTAAAGAAAGAAAAGTTTTTATATTTTTTGGTTACGATCGGTTGTGTGAATGCTTACGATCGATTGTGATAATGTTATTATACGGACACACAATAGTATCATTTTAGGATATGTACTGTAATCCACTCCCTATAAACAATTACTTCCAATTGTGCAATTGTGATTTTGTACTAAATTTGGAAACAATATGTTAGCTATTTTTGCTACACATTGAAAACGCTAATAAACAAACTATATATATTTTGGAGTACATAACACTATATATTTTGGAGTTACATATGTTATTTTGTGTCATTGTAAAACTTAGGAGAATTTTTTAAATTCTAGATCTCCAAAAGCAGTTGTTGGATTATCATCTTGTAGTAAATTTGTAAATGAAATAACAAAACAGATTACTATTGCCATAAATTTGTACTAAAATAGTAAAAAATATCTATAATATAAAATACAACTCATTTGCATTTTAAAAATATCTTCCATATTTACGGTTGATTTGCAAATTCATTTGAGTTAATCTAACAGTTGAGATTTCACTGAGATTCTTTTTTTTCCTCCCAAAACTATCACTTCTTTTCCTTTAAAAGGATATGTGCCCAACAAATTTTCATCCAATGAACAAAAAAAATTATAAAAGCTGCGGATATAATATTACCCATTTGATCATTTTACTGGGACCCACCCAAAAATTTCAAACACCCATTTATTTTTTTCTCATTTCTCCCAAATCGGCATCACTTTTCAGAAATTATATCTTTCTATTTATTTTATATTTTATTAGCCCAATGTTATTCATACGTATACGACTACGAGGGACCTTTTTTTTTGGTTGTAGTGCCTTGAGCAGGGCAATAATTACTAGTACTCTATATCCCATTAAGGGTCGTTTGGCTGTCAGATAAGCATCAGGGGGGTCAGTTTTAGGAGGGGAATAACTTTTGGAGGGGAAACACTTTTTACTTTGTTGGATACTTTTAGGAATGAGTGAATGAAGGTTGGGGATAAGGAAGAAAAATATAAAAATATCTAGATATGAACTATATATATATATACAAACATATATAAATATCTAATATAAAGATATTCATACATATAATTATAATAGATATGGATATCTCTTTTATCCGGCCGGATAACGTTTAGTTAGGGTGAGCGGCCACCCAAAAATTATCCGCTTTTATCCGCCCGCTGGGAAATATTATCAGGAGGAAAACTTAATTCGGGGCGTTTTAAACCATCCAAATGCGGATAGAGGGAGTATCCGGGGATATAAAAGTTATGCTCGCTATCCTCCAGCCGAACAGGTCCTAAGAAATATATTACCCGGCTGTTGTAATAGTAACATCACATCATACCACATATTTACTATTAGGATTTGAATATAGTTGTATGTCCCAAATGGAAAGGTGGTTAGACGCGGATCGCCGATGATCTTTTGATCATTGGTTTGGAGAGGCTCCGTAATCATAAAGGACAGTTTTTCTGTGAATGAAGCATAGCTTGGGACTCAACCATTGTCGGCTTTGAAGATAAAAGAGGGGAAGGTATTACAAGGGCCAAAACCAACACTAAGAGACATTCGAAATGCACTGAGAATTTCGTGTAGAACGTATGACCTGGTACGCCACTATATAGCACTTGATCTCAAGATTTTTCCTGGCGATATTTTTCCTTGGGGAAACCAATGTAGCCCAGGAGAACAACACACTACTCTTCTAGGGGAGCCTAGCATAATTCAATCAAAGACTTGTCCTCTATCATACGCATGTTAATGTGTTTCTGTCAAAGGATCTAAATGGAGACAAGCTCCCTGTTCCCCACAGTGAAGTCGCTTTCCACCTTTACAAGTGTTTCGAAAAAACGTGCAACCAGTCAAATTTAATTGTCAATCAAATTTCACTATTATGAATAATGAATATTTTAAAATATTTATAATTAATAGATTTAGCTATTTTTTGTACTGTGCTGGTGGAAAAGAGAAATATTTATTATTACTATTTTAAAATAAATAAATCAAAAAAAAATTTTGTTCCAAAAATACGAAGAATAAGTTTTGAGCTTGATAGTTTTTTTTAAAAAAATTATAAGTCAAAATTCATATTTATAAAATAGGGAAAAAATACTTCTGCTATTTTGTTACACAAAAAAAAATTCTCCCCTCATTCCCATTTTTTTACACAATTGTCACTATTCTTCTTTCTACCACAGTTTGCACTACATTATTGCTGTCTCAGCCATCAACTATTGGTGGTCAGCCCGAAAATGTTGTAACACAAAATAGCTAGCATTATTGTGCCTACCAAATTTAGCAAAATAAATTGCACAATTTTAACTACACCATACTTAATAAACAACTTTTGAAGAGGCACTTAAACTTTTAAGGTGTGTGATTTGTAAGTAATTGTTTATAGGGAGTGATTACAGTACATATCCGTAAAAATGATGCATATTGTGCGTTCTAGAATAACATTATCACAACGATCGTAACCAAAAAATATAAAAACTTTTCTTTACCACAAAAAGATTGTAACATTACTACAATGATGCGTAATATATAATTTGTATAAGTTTTAATATATATTCTTTTAGAAATATTTACCACACCGATTTTATAACATACACCACAATAATCACAATATTTACCACTAACAATTGTACGTAATATTTTATGGTATAAACACATCGTTTACCATAAAATTGCCTGGTGCCATAACAAATATATATTGTAGGAGACACTTAGGGAAAAAGGTTGCCAATTTTAAAGGAGATGTGAAGAGAATGCTGGACAAGTAGTTGGATCCATTGGATGAACTTGATTAATTGATGACTTGCAAAGGCTGGAGTGTTTTATCAATTGAGGATGAAATCAATAGGAATCTTGGAGAGCACATACAACCACATAAAGGAGGGTTGGAATACAGTGGGATTTGCAAGCCACATCCTTCAAATTTAGACTTTTAGACAAACATTGGTTACATATCTCTGAAGGTTATACCAATGGTTCCCTGGATACGCCTCTTTAGTTGCATCTTCTATTTTTTTTTATCTTGAAAGCGTGTTAGAATGTTTGCTGCCAGATTTTTACTTTAAAATTATATCTGTGTGTGTTGCAAGTCGGCTTTTACAGTTTTAGAGCTTTATTTTAATACTTTTTGGTCTGGAAAATTGTGCTAAAGGGGAAAGTAATTTATGGCAGAACTTTTGAATAAACAACTTTTGAGGTTTAAAAAAATTAACCAAAACAAACACTTCACTACACAAGGTTCTCCTAAAGTTAGGGAAAAAATATAGCCAATCCCAGAAGTTAAGCATAATTACATTCACTCCCTTATGATTTAAACTTTGGCATAATACTTTAGCACCATGCGGAAATACTTAATTATCACTTATAATTGTAAGGTTCACTCATATGAAACGCGGTGTAGAATTTATTTTTTTTTGTAAAGCAACAACCTTATGTAATTTGGAAACTTTGATTGGATGTTTTAGATGTTACGGCACGAAGTCAGAAATTAAGAACTTATATCTATGAGGATGTAAAAGATTGCTATATCTGTATGAAGGACTCATACTTTTCATTTTGAGGTGAAAGAATATTGGGGAGGCTAGAGATTTTGCCACTAAAAATCTCAAAAACTCCTCAATAGGAAGGCATGATTGATTGATGGGGACCCTTACCATTTTAGTGAGTAATGCCCTGGAGGTTCTCCAAACACATTGGAGGGATGCAAAGGCTAGAAGCAAGATGGTTCATGATAGTATGAGAGAAGACTAATTTGAGTTCACATTACTATTACTGCTAAATTGGACTTCAACTTGTTCAAGCCACTCACCAAGAGATTTAACGCATATGTCAAGGTGAGATAAATTTACTTCAACATGCTAATTTGGGACTTTTTGTGTCACCCCCAAATTTTGGAAACACGATCGGCCCGTAAACCACAAAGTAAACTCACAAAGCCTAACACTAAAACATCCACTTAAAATATTTATAAAAGAGAATAATCCAAACAACTATTATGAACTTAAGGAGCACAAACAATCATATCAACACCTACAAAATACAGGATAAAGCTGCTAGATAATCCAAATAATGTCTAAAATGAAATTAGCTATATGAAACTAAAGTCTCTAGAGGTCAAGAGTGGGGGTCCCCAATAATGGTCACAAAGTTACTCATTTACTTTCCACGACTCACATTTAAAATGGTTGTTTTAAAACAGGTCATTAGAAAGCTTAATTAGTTTTTTAAAAAAAAAAAAATACGGCAAAATTCTTATTTAATTAAAATAGAAAATACTCTGTTATTTTGTACATTCACAAAAAATTCCCCTCATTCCCTTTTTTTTTGTACACAATTGCACTATTCTTCTCTACACACCAGTTGCACCTACATTATTGCTGTCAGCCAGTCAGTTATTGGCGGTCAGCCGAAAACTTCTGACCAATCTTACCGGTGACCTATGAACAGTTGTTTTAAATTTCACTTCCAATCAAATTTTACGGTTAGTCTACACTGTTTGAATAATAACTAATGTTCAAAAGAATTAAATAATAAAATTAGCTATTTTTACCTTTGCGGTGAAAAAGATAAAATTTTATGTTACTATTTCAAAATAAATAACCAAAAATAAAATTTTATTACAAGAGAAATAGATTGGCAATAGTTAGTGGACTGGTGGTGAAAGCAAAAGAGGCGTGTTGTGGGTAGATCTAAGAATTTGAGAGGAGAGTGATGTGAAGGAAAGATGGTGGTAATGGCAAATAAACTTCAATTGATTGTATGAATATTACGATTAGTTGTGATCATGTTATTCAGGACATACAATATGGCAGTTATTTTACGGATGTATATTGTAATTCCTATAAAACATTACTTCCAAGATCATACAAATTACAATTTTTAGTGCATCTTCAAAAGTGTAGTATTTATGTGCAGAGTCTACGGTTAAAATGTTGCAATTTATTTATGTATTAAATTTGGCACAAATCTAGTACTAGCTATTTTGTGCTATACATTTGACAACGCTACTAGAACACTTATATATTTTGGAGTACATATGTTATAAAACTATTATATATTTTGGAGTACGTATGTTTTTTTTATTGGATATTTGTAAAAACTTAGGGATTTTGAAATTTTAAATCTTCAGTAGCAGGTGTTGATTATCGAGTTTGTAGTAAATTGAAAGAAATAACAAAAACACATAGGTGTGCATAAATAAATTTGTACTCTAAAAATAGCAAAAAAACATATATAATATAAAAAACAACTCATTTAGAACTCAAAACTATTTCAATTATCTACGGTTGAAATGTGAAATTATTTAAGGTAATCTAAACGTTGAAAAGTTTCACCTGAATGGATTTTTTTTCCTCCCAAAACTATCAATCCTTTTTTTTCAAAGATGTGTGCCCCACATAAGTTGTAATCCAATGGACAATTTTTTTAAATCTGGCATATATTTAACTATTGAATTTTTTAGTGGGACCCACGAGACAACCCTCCCACTTGAACATCCTCTTTCACTTTTAACGTGTTTTTAAAAAAACATGCAACAAATGTTTTTTAGCTACCGGAGGCTATTCGACGACTTTTTGAATAATGACCAAATTTCATTATTCACTTTCAATCAAATATCACTGTTTGAATGACCAATATTCAAATTAATAATTAATAAAATTTAGTTATTTTTTTTACTATGGCGGAGTGGAAAGATGGAAAGAGAAAATTTTATTATTACTATTTCAAAATAAATAATCTAAAATAAAATTTTATTCCAGAGATAAAGAGATTTGAACACTAATGGTGGTGTGGGGAAAGGCCAAGGAGCGTTATAGTAATCTCAGAAGATCTGAGAGGGAAAGCGGCGGAGGGAAGGTGGGTGGTAGTGGCAACTACAACTGGATGTGAGCGAAATTGGTGTGTGACAAGGTGTGACGGACGGTGGGTAGTGGAAGGTCGTGGCACGCGTTATAGATATCAAATCAGAGAGAGAGGAGAGATATTGACGGCGATGGATAGTGGCGATGATGTCACACTGATGATGGTGCTGTCGGTAGGTGGCGGTGAGTTACGATGGAACGGTGTTGGCAACGAAGACGACAGTGTCGGCGATGGTGGCGTGATTCTGACTTTGTAGTAGAGAAAGAATATATAAATAATGTAGAGAGAGTGATTCAGATCTATTTTGACTCTTTTTTCTCCTTTGTTAGTCTTTTGTAGTCTAGGGTTTAAAGCACGTCTTCATCAGAGCACAATTTTATTATGAAAAATTGATTATTTTATCAGACGATTTAGGGACAGTATGTTTTTGAAGGGCACTTATAGAAACTGCCACCATCAAGTATGGAACGAGGCATTACCTTTTTAGTTAACACATATTTTCATATTAAAATTACTATATGTCGTTTACTATCATTTGTTCTCTGATTTTCTTCTTCTTTAACCGCATTTGACTATATATATTAGAGCTTTTTTATCATTTCAAAAGAAGTTAATTTTTTGTTAAGAATTGAAAATTGCTTGATTGGCGGGAAGGAAAAACAAAAACAAATAAAAAAATAATTTAGCGGAAAAAGAAAAGGAAAAAAAAATAAAAAAAAAAAAATTAAAATTAAAAGATTGGAATGAGGGGAAACCAAAAACAAAAAATGAAAATAAAAAATACATCACAAAAAATATATGGATACGTACACTATACAACATAAAAAGAAGATTTAAAAAAAACTTATTGGAGGAAGAAGGAAGGAAAAAAACAAAAAAAATGATTTATATAAAACAAAAAAAAACCATATCTATGTGAC
>VIGQ01000003.1:60000-85000 GCA_009663005.1 Actinidia chinensis | reverse complement strand
GAGCACTTTCTTCTATAGGTCTCACACGTTCTAGAACAATAACCTTCCCGTTGCTCTTTAGTTCGTGTATTCATTGTTCCAAGTCTGTAAATACATATGCAGAGTAAAGCCTTGAATCATTCAAAAAAAAACATTAAATCAAAGGAAATTACTGAAATTACATCATGGTTCACAGCATCCAGGAGCCTCAGGAAACATGAGAATTGCTTAACATATCCTTCCAACTATCGAGTTTCCTCATCCTCTGACCTGCTACTGGCCCACCATGTCGACCAAAATCTCTCAGCATCAGTTTACAAAATGTGATGGCGATATTCCGTCTTTACTGTGTCCTTTAACATAGGACGGCCATGTGTTTGTATGCCAACAGAGCCTCAGCATCTGCAACTTGTTCCCTGGGTTTCTGTACTGAAACCAATTAGAAACAAAATTTTAGATCAAACATCCACACCCCTGAGACATAACTTCCGAACAAGGACAAACAACCTTGAATCAGCCTGCAAATGTTGAAAATAAAAGAAACAAAATATTTTTATTTAACCAAGTGAACAGAAAACATTCTTCTGGTTAATGCCAAGTAAGAGCTCTCCATCGCTATAACTATAACCAATGATAAAGGCCAAATTTGGCACAAGTTTGCAAAAAATCACTTCCAGTGGTTAAGCTAATACTAGATGCCAAATTTGGCAAAAAGCCATTTTCTTTCTCTGCCCAATCTAGGAGCAACTTTCCAATGCCACTGCCACCTCAACACGTACCAAATACCAACACAAATAATATTTTTAATAGTAAAGATGTTCACAAAAACATTTGTACAAATTAATAACATCCGGTGTATGTGGACGTATCTCAATGTTATGGACTCCACGCACCGCATTGAGAAGCTTTACAAATTGTTTTAAGAGCACAATAGTTTTTTTTTTTTTTTAACTCCTACTTAACAACTTCGCCTTTTCATTCAACTTGTCAAAACAAGTCATACTATAGAATTTGGGGGAAAAAATACATCAAAATTCAAATACCGATCGACTCCTGATTAAATATAGTTAAATTTTCCACTTTTAGAAACCAAACAATGAGAATAAAAATCAAATTCATTCATCCCTTCCCTCACCTACCACAACGTAAACATAGGTTTCCTTTCATTAATTAAAGCATGAAACTTGTCAGAATCACCCTTGGTATAAATCCTCTCTTCTTCTTGCAACAACTAACGCATAGAAGAGAAAAAACCAAATAAATCACAAAACCCCAAATCCAAATTCATCTCCATAAATATACAGAAATACAAATAAATAATATTAGCAATTTACCGCTGATTCTCGAGTCCTTCACGCGATGTATCGGATCGAAGAACTCCTGTGCCCGGCCACGGTCTCGGGACCCGAACCTTGGGGACTTTTGCTTCATCACAACATTCTCTGTTGGTTCTGTTCTTCTGGATTCTAACAAACACCACACAGTATGTTTGTTAAAACTGTTTATTTTTGTTTTGTTTTTTTTAGGAATGAAACACAAAAAACTATTTGTATTGCAAAAAATAAATGAAAATAATGTAAAAAACACTTTCACTATTTTTAAAAATAGTGAAACACGAAAATATTTATTTTTGTTTTTTTTCGAAAAATTTTTATCCAAAATTATTTTATCTTAAATTTTTTCAACCATCCCCTCCACCACCGCCAGCCTCCCACAAAACCGCCACCGCCCTCAACCACCGCCACCAGGCCACACCGCCTCACCGCCTCCACCACCGCCACCCGTCCTCCCACCACCGCTCCTCCTCCTCCTCTGTTTGTGCCAAAACGAGGTACCAGTCACTCCGCCAACATCAACCACACACACACAAGATAAGATTTAAACGGGTTCGGTCAATAATGCCACGTTCACCGAGAGGACCGTTAATCCACTTATTTCAAGGAATGGCTTACAATGAATACAAGGAGGAGATCACACTCAATTCCACTCACTCATCTCATCTCTCATCTCTCTTCTCTCACTGACCTATCCTTCGACAGCCTCCTCTTCTCTCTGTAACTCCCTTTTATAGAATCTATCCCTCCGTCCTTTTTTTCTCTCTCTGGCAACCCTCTCAATTTATAGGCACAGAAAAGAGAAGATGAGCTCAGTCATGAGCTCATAATGGCCCACTTGAGACTTCGGGGAAGAGAGGTGGCCCTCCCGCTCGAACTCCTCTACAACCTTCTTTGACAGCTTCTATCAACGACTTCTCGCTCTTTCATTCTCAAACAAACACAACTTTCCTTTTCTTGCTCTTATCTATCTCTGCCTCTCTAATATGATTTACTATTTCATATTGGGCTGGCTTCCATTGGGTTGGATCCCACATCCCTCCACAACACCACCCTCCACCTCCACCCCCACCAAACCTCCTCCATGCTCCACCCACCACCACTATTAACCGCCCTTTCCTCCACCTCCACCTCCACCTCCAACCACCACCACCCCACACCAACTACTACCAACCTGCCTCCAACACACCACCACCGCCTAACCTCCACCTCCACCTTTTTAAAATATTCTAAAAAAATATGAATACAAACATTTGTATTTTTAAATAGTTAAAAATAGATGACACAAACAATTTTTAGTTTCTGTTTTAAAAAATAAAACAAGAAAACAAAAAACAAAATCTAAACAAACCAAAAAAATAGAAAAACAAAACGTTTACCAAACATTCACCTACTGTTCAACCTTCACACCGTTCTCACCCATAGCTCTTATCGAAGATGTCACCATTTTGGTAGAATCGAGATCGGTTTTTGGAAAAAATCAAATCATCAATCGAAAACCCTGTAATGAGAAACGATTCGGAAAAAAAGAATGGGTTATAAACCCAAGAATGAAAAAACTTGGAGACAGGGAGCTTCAATTTTTTGGAAAATTACATGGACATCTATGAGGTTTATGACAATACAGGGCGCGATCCTACTTTTTTGAAAATATCACTCACTCCATTCTGTTTTTCGACATGCATCAATTCCCCTTGTACAACCCCATTAGTGTGATGTAAACATGTGAAGGCCAGACTATATAATCTCAAAATAATATTTTTGCCCTTACAGAATCTTACTCAATACGTAAAAAATAAATTTGGTAAATATATGTGAGGGAGCAATTGTTAAATATTAAAGTTTTTATATTACAATTTCATTCATTGCCATTTAATAGAATTAGTAAAAAATAGCCAGCCAACTACCAATGAGACCACCACCTTTCTCAATCGTGCATAGGGAGCTGTTTTTGTTTTCTTGCCATGGAGCCTTTAGCCCACCAAAGGGCGGCTTCAAAATATTACTTTTTTTCTAAAAGGTCACCATTAATAAGATAAATACAAAAAACTATTTTAGGAATTTTTTTTTGCTTGATTTCAAAATTAGGCTTCTAAATTAGGCAACCGTTTGTGTAGGTTTTTTCACTAAAAATCTGATTTTTTGGGGATGATTTGAGGTAATTTATATATTTGGGTGTATGTATGAGAGTTTTTTTTTTTTTGACAAGGCGGGTCAGTACATTTCAAAAAAAGTAGGAGGAGAGCTCTCTGTCATTGTGATAAAAACTCAGGAGAGATCCGGGTAATTTATCTACATAGTTTTTTTCATTTTCATTTTGAATTTTGTTCTTACCTTTCCCTCCTCTCTTGATATTATTTTTTTGTTCTTTAAAAATGGAGTCATCTTATAAACATAGGAATTAGATCACAAATCTGTGTGACCGTTGGTCATGTCATATGCGGGCCCCGCCCTTCTCTCTTGGACTTAGAATAGTGTTCTTTTCTTTTTATCTTTGTTTTTAACTGGTGAGAGGGATGGCACACACGATGACATGAATAACCATATGGGCGTCTGTTTGTCCGGAATCGATGTTTGTAGGCATTACTCTAAATAACTGTTAGATTTTGTTTCAAAAACTGAGAAAGGGACTACCCATGCAACCTAGGCCAATGGGGGACTTTACAAGATGGAGTGAGCCATAGCTCGACTTAACCACTCCAGAGTTTTAACACTAATGGGTCGTTTGGCTGGTGGATAAGGAGGGGGGATGATAACTTTTCCCCCGGATAATTTTTCCCCACGTCGTTTGCGGCAGATAAGGAAGGGGCGGATAATTTTTCCCCCAGGCAGGTGGATAGGGCAGATAATTTTTGGGTGGCCCGACCTAACTAAAAGTTATCGGGGGATAAGGGGGTGAGCGGTAAGAAAACAATATATAAAGACGAAACAAAATGTATATTTTATTTATAGATATATATATATAGAAACAAAATATATTTTTTTAATATCTTAAATATTTTATATTTTGTTTCTCTCTAATATTTTCTTCCTATCCCCACCCTACTCCACCCATCTAAAAAGTATCCAACACAAAGTTAAAAGTTATCCCCCTCCAAAAGTTATCCCTCTCTAAAATTATTCCCCCTTTAAACTATTCCCCTCCCATATCCGCCAGCCAAAGGCCCGTAGAATTGTGGAACAAAGGAGGATGAGAAATCGCGCACTGAGACTCAAACCCAGAGTCACGTGCTGCCCAAACTCAGTAGAAGTAAGCCGCACACCCCTCCCCCTGTTGCTAGGATACCACCATTTGGTGTTGTATTCATTTGTTATTTGCAAAGTTCATTTGAAGGCTACTAATGTGTTTCGAAAACACATGTACAATATTGAATGTTTTTTGGCTAGGCCCTTCTTCTTTAAAACAAATTGTACAAAGGTCCACAGCTCAAAAGTGATATGTAACTTGACATTTCGTGGTTTAATGTAGAAATTGATACTATCTTGTCCCACATAGATATATAACCCCAAGAATCATCCCTTTCTGCATGCGTGGGTGGCTTGCACTGTCAGTCTGCTTCAATTCCCAATAATAGTATGAAAACCCTTCATGTATATAAGTGCAGAAATTTAAATCAATAACCAAACAAGTAAATAGGCTTACGATCACGAGTTTTCCCATAAAAAGAGGTACTAATATGATCTTAAAATATAATTGACATTTATAAAAAAGGGAAACCTATTAGTTAAAGAGTTCAAGAGGCTCCTTGAAGATTATCCACTCCCAAAGTACAAACTCCAAGAAAGAAACTTCACAGTATAAATGCTTGTTTGATGATGTGCCAAGTGAATGATAATACACTCACTTGATACCAGGAATATAACCTATTTACCTGAAGAAGATGAGGTTGATTCATTATTCCTCTTCATTGAACAAAACATGGTCCAAAATAGATTTTACGTTGGAGAAGCTTACGATGCATATGATCAATTTTTATATGTTCATACATATAATTAGCAGTTTTTAGTAACTAGTCATAACAATTCTAAGAAACACAATTACACTTCGTACTTAGTCTAAAAACACTAACTTTCGTAATTACCACTATAATTCATTAATTCATACCACATAGTTCGTAACTATCCACAAATAAATTCGCTTCATAATTCACACCACACACTTTCGTAACTTATCCATGCTAATTCGCATTAACATCACACACTTTCTTAACTAACCATAACAATTTGCTAACGTCGCCACAATAATTTCCTATCAAACGCCGACACAAGGTCGTAGCACTGCCAATAATTCATAAATAACACAGAACAATTTCATAATAACCACAATAAAATAATTAAAATCGTTTTTTACTACTCATAAATAGCCTCGACAATTCTTAAGTTTTACTATAAAAATACATAACTGTATATAGGACAAATAACAAAATAACTAATATCTACTAAGCTTTCTCCTCAAGTGCTTAAAAAAGGGGAATGGGATTGATTAGTATGACTTGACTCGGTCTCTAATCTCGGGCCCTTGAGCACCAGACCATCTCCGTCTGGTAAATGCATTGAGACATTCTAGAAGGTTTCTTCCGCGACACCAATAAAAGCCCTAGAAAAGAGGAGAACCATTCTTGACCGGGCTTCGTTATCTCTTCACGCCTCACCGATCAAATATTTCAGTGCTTGCGTGCATCTTTTTTGACGCACCAGTTTCATCATATAACATTGGATTGATTTAGAATTCACCTCTTCAATTCGTCCTGATGAAGTCCAATAAAATAAGAAAAAGATAAGATGCGTGGTGTTTGTGAAAACAAAAAAAAAATTACGTTTGCCCAACATTGATGTGCTCAAATCCTTTGCAATCGGAAAATGAGTGGCCGAAAATCGAATTAAATTGGGATATTCTCTACGATGTCACGCCTCCTTCTTATGGGATTTGTACATAGACATAAGAATGGCCTGTACCACAGGACCCGCGATTGAAATCCATGCATTGTTCATGTATTCTTCAAAAAAAAAACTGGTGTGCGTCTGATATATACCAGTTTGCCTCCACAAGAAGACTTACATAAATCTGCCCACTGAAACCATTAGGAATGGCAGTATTAGTTAAATTGAAGACTATCATTTAAATATGCATACAAAAATGTGGACACGGACATCCCTAACAGTTGACAAAAATAATACATAGACACTCTTTTACATTTGTAAAATATTACAAAACAATCGTACATATCTAAACATGTTCCTCTAGGGAGGGGGTTTTACCTGTACCTCCTCAACTTTCAAAAATAATCATAATTAGTCATGGTTATAATTCAATTGTTCTACTACAAAAATAATACACATCTCTAACTGTTGTGTTATCATTTTTATCCCGCTAAAACTCTAGACTTCCAACTTACAATATCACATTGTAATGTATCAATTTAGTTGAGTTTGGAAAAGAGAAATTTATGTACTTTATGTTTGGATGGTTTAAAAATATTAGAATCAATTCTTTCAACTTTAAGTGTGGACCAACAGTGTCATTTAAGTAATATATATTATTAATTGAAATTACGTTCTGAGTTTGATTTTGAATCCGCATATCAATTCTGAATTTACCTGCCTTTCTAAGCCAAAAAAACATTCTGGCTTCACCACCGATTTGTGGTAAACGACTTCAAGCGTCCAACGAGTATCTATAATATTTTTCAATGTTAGGAGCGTCTAACGGAGTATCTATAAAATTAAGTGGGGTCAATTAAGTCCACTTGCCCCTTGCACATTAGCCCAGTCAATGGGGACTTTACGGGATGAATGAGCCGTAGCTTGACTCCAACACTCAGAGTCTTAACACTTAGAATGGGTAGAGGAAAAGAGGAGGATAAGAAATTGCGCACAAGGGACTCAAACCCAGGTGTCACTTGCTTGCCAAACTATTGTTATTTGCCAAGTCATTTGAAGGCGACTAGAGTGTTTCAACTGCACATTGTACAATATTAACTGCTTTTGGCTAGGCCTTTATTCTTTTAAAAACAAACTGGATAAATGTTCACACTCACAATGATAGTGTCACTTGACGTTTTGTGGTTCAATATACGATTGATTACTATCTTGTCAACTTGAATACAATTCAACAATCACCCCTTCCTGCGCGCATGCTTTTTGGGTTTGGGGGGGGGGGGGGAGGGGGGGGGGGGGGGAGTGTAGAGGTCTACTTCTAAAGGGTCCCCAATAATATGGAACCCCTCGTATATACAAGTATAGAAATTAAATCAACTTAACTAGCAAGCAAATAAGACGGCTTATGGTACTAGTTTTCCACTTAAAAAGAGGCTAGTAATTGAATTACAAATATAATTGACATTTCTAAAAAGGAACTATTATTTAAAGAGTTCAAGCAACTCCTAGAGGATTAGAGACTCCTAAAGATGAGAAACATTAACAGTTGATTTTATATTCTTGTGCAGATGCGTATTGGAATGTTTGATACACTCACTTGATATCATGGACTAACCCATGATACCTGAAGAAGATGAGGTGGATTCAGTATTCCTCTTCATTGAAACAAACATGGTCCAAAATAGAGTTAAAGTTGGAGAAGCCTACGATGCATATGATCAATTTGTATGTATCATATATATAATTAATATATTTTTTAGTAATAGGCATAAAAGTCCTAACAAATATCATATATTTTGTGAATTAGTCTAAAGCCATTAAATTCAGAATGTATTCACGATAATTCATAAACTAACAATATACGTGTAACCCCAGACCACATAATCCAGAATAACATTATAGACTTCGTAAATAACACAATAATTGTAACTAGCCACAATAATTCCTATCAAAACCACACACTATTGTAAGCTACTCATAATAATTCATAATAACAATAAACACTTCATAACTAACCACAATACTAATTAAATCAACTCTCATAACAAGGCCTCGATAATTCTTTAATTTTTACTATAAATATACATAACTAATATTGGACACATACAGATTAACTATATGGATAGCTCTTTTCCTCAAGGAGAATGCGGATTGATTAGTGTGACTTGACTAGGTCTTAGTCTCGGGACCTTGAGCAGCATGACCATCCCGGACTGGTACAGAATTGAGCCATTCTAGCAAGGTTCTCGAGGCGCACTAAAAGCCCTAAAAAAAAGAGGGCCATCGTCGACTCGGGCTTCGGTCATCTTCTTCCACGCCTTACCGATCAAATATTTCATGTGCTTGCGTGCATCTTCTTTTGACGCACCAGTTTCGTGCATGTAAATTGGATTGATTTAGGAATGTCACCTCTTATCATCTCGTCCTGATGACATCAATGAAGAAGAAAAAATAAATATGGCCTGGTGTTTGTGAAATCAAAAAAGTATAAAATTATGTGCCCACCGTCGATGTGCCCAAATCATTTGCAGTCGTAAAATAGTGGCCGAACATCGAATTGATTTGGATATTTCTCTTGCATTTCAAGCTCTCGTAAGATATGGGATTTTGTACTAGAACATAACGTTGGCTATTACAGTAGCGGAAACTGAAAAAATTCCCTTGCATTGTTCCATGTATTCTTCAAACTTGGTGTATTCTGCCGTAGTACCACTTGCCTCCCCCACTTAATGATTTTACAATAAATCTGCCCACTGAAACATTAAAATGGTAGTATTATTGAAAGGATATGCAACATAATTCATTTTCCCTTTTTATTCTTTCCTTATGCCGCCTCTCTCCTTCCCGTCCTCCCCCTTTTTGTCCTCCTCCCCCCCTCCCTTTTTACGGTTTGCAAAATATGTACATAGACACTCTCTTACATCTAAAAAATATTATGGACAAGTCTCATTAGTCAAATTATCCAAATTTTAAAGGCAATTTAAAGTAGGGGCAGATCTAACATGTTTTCCAAGGAGGGGTACCTATCCCGCCTCAATTTTATAAAAACGTCATTAATTAGTCCATCATTATTAATTCACTTTGTCCCGCTAGAAAATAATTACATGTCCCTAAATGTTTATGTTATCTTTTTTAGCCCGATAAATCTTAATGGCTGTTCAATTTAATAATCAACTTATATCTCATTGGAGGTATCAGTTTAATTGAGTTTACTCATGTTGGATTGGTTTAAAAATATTGGGAATCACTTCTTCTAATTTAAACGTGGACCAACAATTCATTAGTAATATGCATATCCTAATTCCAATTAGGTTTCAAGGTTTTGGTTTGAAACCATAGATCCAATTCTTTTGAATTTACTGTTACAAAAATCTCAACCAAAATATTCTGCTTCCCCACGTTTACGGTAACAACGTCAATGTTCTGGAGTATCTCTAATATTTTCAAATGTTAGGAGTGTCTATGTATTTCCATCAAATGTCAGAAGGGTCTGTAATTTTGTACCCAAATATTCTAAAGAGCTTAATTAGTACCTGTGTTTCTGAAGGTATGGGGGGGGGGAATGATGTGGCCACCTGCTCCTTTAGGTCCATAACCCATTTCATTAATGGAGTTTGAAGAAGCAGAAAACATATCTTCATATAGGCTGGAAGATGTTCCATTTGACTTCTGATCCCACCTGAAAATACCAAGAATTAAATGTGTAATTTGATTATTCTTGTCAAAGAAAGCTATTAAGCTGCAATTATTAATCATAAATCCATGTATAACCAACCTCTCAACGCATTAGTAAAGCGTTAAGTTCATCCAGTGTACCGTAAACGTCATACACATCATCGATTGTTGTTATGAGGGCAGCGACAATCGGAGATTTTTCCGAGATACGATTTTGAGGCTTTAGTCCATTCCAATAGTCCAAAGAAATTCTCCATCACCGTCCCTAGCAAGCTCAATTTTTTGTCCCAATCCCTGTATTATTCCACCACCGACAAAAAAAAAATAAGAACTAAAGAAATATGAAAATGACCAGTCCATATATACAGGATTATATAACAATATAAAGATAACTTATTTTTTATGGACTTGCATTGTTACTGGACAAATAAAAAAACTTACTTTGACTTAATTTTCAATTCTATAAACTAGAGTATAATTTGTAAGGTAGATATTGTAGGTATGCGTTTGATAATAAATAAGCTTGTTAAAGAGCATCAAAATGGGACGAAATCACGTTGTAGTTTTTTGTAGAAAGAAGTTAAACTATGATAACTTGTAACAACATCAAGTCATTTACTCATACATGGGCTGTGATAAATTTAGCATAACTACTAATATACAAAACGTTAAAATTAAAATATTATAGAGAGGGTTAACTTTATTTATTTTTACTCTAAATGTGTCGGTTCACGTGTAGTGCTAGACTCAGGAAAAAAAAGCTCTTTTGTATTATTCTGCTCTGATATCATAATAAGTTTATTGACCACAACTCACTCATCTAAACCTCAAGCGGTTAAAATGATAATAACTTTATATATAAATCCTAATACAATGATTTACAAACAAATAAAACACTCAATATTTTATTTAATACTTTAAAAAATATTATTTTTGGTTTATGGTATTTTATTAAAGAAAATCTTTGGCACGATGAGAATTTTGAATAACCTAAAGAGGTTTAATTTGTAATTATTTTTCAAATAATGGTTGTAAATTTGGTGGTGTGTACCTAAGTTACTCTAGTGCTATGTTAGTCCAATGAGCGGCCTTGAGACAACATTGCATTTGGATTATTATAGTTATGTTCCAAGTTACTATATTCATTTTGTCGTTACTATTTTAATTATCTTTTGCTTATCTCTTGCGTACCTTGGTGAGTTATATATTTTTTATGGATGTGTGGATTTATGACAATTCCAATTCCTATTTCTGGATCAGTCGATTATTTTCTTCACACGTATGCCCTCTGAATCTGTTACTCTTGACATGCTTTTATCATTCACTAAGCTTTTTTGATGACACTATGTTTACGCATTTTCAAGTTGAGTCCGTGGAGAGTAGATGAGTAATTTGTGACCTATTGGGGACCCACTCCTTGGACCTCTAGAGACTTTAGTTTTTTTAAATCGTTGTGTCATTTTAGACATTATTCGATTATCTATCATTTTTATCCTTTATTTTGGAGTTGGTTGATTATGGATGTCTGTGCTCCATTAGATTTTCATGACAGTTAGTTTTGGAATTATTCGCTTTGATAAATATTTTAGTGGATTTTAGTGTTAGGCCTTGTGGCTTCACTTCGTGGTTAACGGCCGATCGTGTTCCAAAATTTGGGGTGACACAAAAAGTCCCAAATTAGCATGTTGAAGTAACTTTAATCTCACCTTGACATATGCTTTAATCTTCTGGTTGATGGCTGAACCACGTTGAAAGTCCAATTTACAAGTAGTAGTATGTGGGGACTCAAATAGGTCTTCTCTCATACATATCAATGACCATCTTGCTTCTACCTTATGCAATCCTCAATGTGTTGGAACCTCCAGGGCATGACCTCACTAATATGGTAAGGTCCCCATCATCAATCATGTCCTTCCTATTGAGGATATTTTTGAATTTTAAGTGGCAATCTCTAAGCCTCCTCCATATTCTTTTCCCCTCAAATGAAAAGTATTAGGCTTCATACAGATAAAGCATCCTTTTACTCCTCACATAGGTAAGTCTTGAAATTTCCGATTTCGTCCATAAAATCTTACAACATCTTCAATCAAAGTTTCCAAATTACAATAGGTGTCTTGCTTTACAAAAAAAAAATTCTATCCGCTTTGTCATTGAGTGATACCTTACAATTTAAAGTGATAATAGTATTTCCATGGGGCTAAGTATTAAGCCAAATTTAATCATAAGGGAGTGCAATGTATTATGCTTGACTTTTGGGATTGGCTATTTTTTTTCCCTAAACTTAAGGAGGACATGTGCAGTGAGTGTTGGTTGTGGTTAAACTTGTGCTAAAAGTTATTCTTCAAAAGCTCTGCCATAAATATTTTAGCACAAATTTTCCAGACAAAAAGTAATTAAAATAGAGCTTCTAAAACTGATAAAAGTCTGAACTTGCCAAATAGATAGAATTTTCAAAGTAAAATCTGCAGCAAATATTCTAACACCCTTCCAAGATAAAAAAATTAGAAGATGCAACTAAAGAGGCGTAGGCCAGGGAACCATTGTAGTACCTTCAGAGATAGTGTAACATGTTGTCCAAAATCTAATGTGAGGGAGTGGCTTGCAAATCCTCATCTGTATTCCAACTCTCATTTATGTGTTGTATGTGCTCTCCACGATTCTATTGATTTCATCCTCAATGATAAAACCCTCCAAGCCTTTTGCTAGTCATCAATTAGCCAAGTCCATCCAATGGATCCACAACTACTTGTCAAGCATTTTTCTTCACATCTTCCTTTAACATGCAACCCTTTTTCATACTGTCTCCCTACATATCTATGTTGTTAGCAACAAGGCAAAATTTATGGTACACGATGTGTTTACCATAAAAAATATACGTACAATTATTTGTGGTAATTATTGTGATTATGTGGTGCTGTTATAATCGGTGTGGTAAATATTTCGAGGGAGGTAATTTTAAAATAGTAAAAAATTATGTGTTACGCATCGTTGAGTAATGTTACAATCTTTTGGTTGTAATAATTTTTTTTATATTTTTTGGTTACGATCGTTGTGGTGAATGCTACGACCATGTATAATGTTATCTATGACGCACAATATGCATCTTTTTAAACGGATATTTACTGTAATCACTCCTTATAAACATTAACTTCCAAGATCATACAACTTAAAATGTTTAGTAACCTCTCAAAATTGAAGATTTAAGTAGGGTGTATCGTGTTAAATTGTGGCCATGTTTTTTGTACTAAATTTGGCACAATATGCTAGCTATTTTGTGCTACCATTTGACAACCCTAAAAAAATTATAATATAGTTTGGAGTACATAACACTAGATATATTTGGAATACATATGTTGATTTTGTGGTGTATTTGTAAAAACTTATGAGATATTTTTAAAATTCTAGATCCTCCAAACGCTGTTGGGTTATCGCTCTTGTAGTAAAGTTGTAATGAACAACAACCATTACTTGCCATAAACATTTGTCTAAAATAGTAAAAAACATCTATAATATTAAAAAAATGGCAACCATTTTGAATTTAAAACTATCTTCCATTATCTACGGTTGCATTCCATTTGAGTTATCTACAGTTAGATTTCCCTAAGATTCTTTTTGTTCTCCCAAAACTAACACTTCCTTCCTTTAAAAATGTGTGCCAACATAAGTTTTGATCTAATGAACAAAAAAAATTCTAAATTGGGCAATATATTACCCAATTGATCATTTTTTTTTAAGTGGAACCACCAAAAATTTAAAACACCCATATATTTTTTTCTCATTTCTCACAAATTAGCATCATTTTTAAAATTATTTCTTTCTAATTTGTTTTATATTTTTGTAGCAAGGTGTTCTCTTCGTGTACGCCTAAGGGTGGCCTTTGTTTTTGGTTTAATACCCTTGGGCAAGGGCAATTACTATTACTCTATATCCCATAAGGGAGTAGTTTTAAGGGAAATAATTGTTGAAGGGGTAATTTTTAACTTATTTGGATATTTTTTCGCTGCGTGACTCCGGTTGGGGCCCTGCCGGCCCCTTCTCCTCTCGCTCTCTCTCTCTCTCTCTCTCCCTCTCACCCCCCCTCTCTCTCTCTCCTCTCTCCCTCTCTCCTCTCCCGCTCTTCATACCTAAAATATAGATATATCGCGATATCGCGTTATCCGGCCGGATAACTTTGGTTAAAGTGGGTCCCCCAAAAATTATTCGCTCATCCATCCGCCCCTGGGAAAAAATATTATTCGGAAAAAAAGTTTTCGAAACATTTTAAACCATCCAACCTCCGGATAGAGGGAGTTATCGGGATAAAAGTTATCCCTCGGCTATCCTCCAATCAAACAGGTCCAAAAAATATATACTCGCGGTATATAGTAACTATCCCACCACAAACCACATAGTTACTCTTTAGGGATTGAATTAGTTGTAGTTCCCAAATGGAAGGTTGTAGAACGCGGATCGCCGATCGATCTTTTTGATCATGGTTGGCTAGCCTCGTAATCATAAATGTGCAGTTTTTCTTGTGAAGCATCGCTTTTGCGACTCTAACCTTGTGGTTTTGGAAGCTAAAAGAGGAAGGGATACAAGGCCAAAACCACACTAGAGATTTATTTTTCCTAAACTCACTGAGAATTTCCGTAGAACGTCATGTGGCTTGTTTGTTTGGCCTGCCTATGTGACCTCGTACGGCCACTTATATAGCACTTGCTCTCAAGTGAGCCACTAATTCAAAATCAAAGACTCGTCCCTAATGCATACGCAGTTATTTGTTCTGTCAAGGATCTAAATGGAGACACGCTCCCTGTTCCCCACGTGAACGTCGCTTTCACTTTTAAGGTGTTTTTGAAAAACGTGCAACAGTCACATTTAATTGTCAATTTAACTTTTTACTATTTTAATAATGATCAATAATTTAAATAATAATTAATAGACAAATTTAGTTATTTTTTTATAATTAATAAGAATTGATTGTATGAATGTTACAATCAGTTGTGATAATGTTATCCAAGACATACAATATGCATCAAAATTTTACGGTGTGTATTCTAATTTCCTATAAACAATACTTCCAAGATCATACCAACTTACATTTTTAGTGCTAGTATTTGTGCTATACATTTGACAACGCTATAAAACCAAGTATATATTTTGGAGTACATATGTTATAAAACTATATAATTTTGGAGTACGAATGTTTTTTTTGTGTGGATTTGTAAAAAACTATGGGAAATTTTTAATTTTAAAATCCTCCCAATAGAAGGTTGGATTATCGATTCTTATGCTAAATTTTGTTAAAGAAATAACAAAAAACATAGGCTATGCAAATTGGCTACTAAAATAGCAAAAAATCTATAATATAAAATACCAACTCATTTACAATCTCAAAATACTTCCCCATTATCGATGGTTGAAATCCATTTAAGTTAATCGAACGGTGGAGATTCACCTAAGATTCTTTTTTCCTCCCAAAACTATCATTTCATTTTTTTCAAAGATTTGGGGCCCCACATAAATTACGATCCAATGGACAAAAAATCTATAAAGCGGGCAATATTTTACCTATTGAATTTATTTTTTAGTGAGCCCACAAAAAAGTTAAAACACCCATATTTTTTCTTTATTTCTCTCAACTAGACAACACTTTTTTTAAAATACATTATACTGTTAATATGTTCTTATTTTGGTGATGTTGCGTGGAGCAGTGGTGGCAACGAAGATGATAGTGGCGGCAAATGTGGCGTGGATTGTAACATGTAGTGCAGAAAGAATATATGAAAGAATGTAGAGAAAGTGATTTCAGATATTTGACTTTTTTCTCCTTGTTAATCTTTTGTAGTCTAGAGTGTAAAACGCTTCTCATAGAAACATAATGTATTATGAAAGAATTGATATTTTAATCTGGATGATTTTGGAACTTGTTTTGTTTAAGGGCATGTTTATAGAAAAAAGTCACATCAAGTATGTAACGAGGGCATTTACCTTTTTAGTAAGACACATTAATCATGTTAAAAACTCTTAAGTTTTTGTCTCACCTAGGGTTCGACTTACAAGAGAAAATACTCAAATTCGGCTTTTACAAGAGAAACACTCAAAAACTCTTATCAAGTGTTTTTGTCCAACTGCACACTTCAAACTTACAAGGAGATAGCGTGTATGTATGAAAATAATACAGGTAAAAACAAGCTCTCTTTAAAGATGTGGATAGGAGTGGAATAGCTCAACCTTGGTGTAACAAGAGGAATTGAAGAGGGAATAGCAAATTAAAACTCTTTGATGATCAACTCATGTATGTATTGTTTTTCACCTCGTGTTGGTGAGACTTCTATTTAAATGGCCTTGCAAGTGATATATCCATTGAAGGTGGTTGGAAAACCATTTACGGCTCGCTTCCCCACTTTCCAAGTCAAAAAATAGTATTGCGCCTAGAGGTGTTGATACCTTTCTGACAGATTCGATTTTGGCGAGTAGTCGGGTAAATTAGCCATAACTTATTCGATACTTGAAATATTGAGTTTCGTTTACTGCGTGCCGAAATCTAAACTTTGCGGGGCTCAATTTAGGCTCATGAAATTTATATTTGGAGTGTTGAAGTGTTGAGATATATCACATTTAAAAATTGCTGCAGAATTTTTAGAAAATAGAGTATTGTCTTTTGATCAAACTTCTTCAATACTTTGAGTTGGTCATGAATTTAGTCTCATTGGAAAGCTTACTTCAAGATTCTTGAAGATAGATTTTCCTTTTTAAACTTTTCCGTATTTGGATCTCTTATAGCACAAGATATTTGTATCTGAATGTGGATTGCAATTTGCACAAAATTCTTTAGTCTCTGTCTTCAGGTGCATGATACTGGTGTTGATAAATCTTGTTCCAGAATTTTAATTTTACTACTGACATTTAGGTGCTGATGATGGTGTCGACACTCTCTTTCTAGAATTTTTATTTTTGCTACTGACAATTTGATGGCGATACTAGTGTAGACACTTCTTCCTTTAGAAATCCTTCCTTAGCCACTGACATTGTTTTTTTTTTTTGGTTCAATGCTGGTGTCGACACCTCTTCTCCAAAATTAGTTCCTATAGGCGCCACTGACTCAGGTATTGACATTTTCTATCTTAGGGTGACATTCATTTCCCAAATTCAAGTTTCGTCCTCAGGCGTCGATACGTCTTTCCCGAAACTTCAATCTTTGCAAAAATTCATAATCTTTTTTCCATGTCTTCAAGCTTTTCATCGATCATCCAAATAAGATTCTAAAGACTTGGAAAGGACTTATTCAAGGCAAGTTGATCTTAAAGAATACTTCACCTTTCTTCGAGATCGATTCAAAATTAATTTGGAGTCATTTATTTTTTGTTAAACACACTTCAACACACACACATAACTTCCTCCATTGACACTAAGACTTCTTAAATTTCATCAAGTAGCGTGTCCAAGTCTTCAAGTGTTCGTACACTCGAGAACATGGTCAAATCTTCCTCGCCCAGAAAATATTTCTTAATTAAGTTTTAAATATTAATTTCTTAGATGTGAATAGTGACATAATATGATATGTACACTAAGTTAGAATCATATACATTAACATAATATTTGTTATCATCAACAATCAAGTCATTGAATCAACAATAAGAACTTGCATCTATTAACTATTACCACTTAAATTTTTTTTATTTGTAAATTGACAGGATCAGATCGAACAAATAGAGGATTGAACAAAATGGTGAATCTGATAACACAAGAGGAGTTTTCTACAAAGTAGTCAGGCGAAGGTTAGGCTATGCGACGGGACCTGGCATTGAGGCCTTCCTCCTCTAGTAGGAGCATTGTTGGATATGGGGACAACATTAAGGTGATGGTGGTGTTACTGTTTAATTTTTATTTTTCTATTTTTGTTTGTCTAATTATTAATGAAAACAAAAAACTTGTTTGTGTTGCAAAAAATAATGAAAATAGGACTAAATAAGTTTTTACTATTTTTAAAAATAGTAAAAATAAAAAAAGAGATTTTGTTTGTTTACAAATTTGTTATCCAAATTTTTTCAACACCACACCAATATACCATACCACCACTTCGCCACCGCCACCTCTCCCACCACACCACACCTACACCACCACCATTGCCTTCCTCCTACCTCTCATCCTCCTCCTACACACACCACCACAGCCAACAGCCGCCACATTCTCACCTCCACCACCACCTCCGCTGCCACAACAGCCTTATCCACACCTCCCCTACTCCACCCACCATACACCGCTTACACCACCATCTCCACCTCCACTCCACCACCCCTTCTCCGCCACCACTGCCGTACCGCCACCACCACTACCGCGCGCCTCCACTACCTACCTCCTCCTCACCAAATACCACCTTCTCTCCTCATCCAACACCCCGCAAAACCGCGACCCACCTTACAACCACAACCTCACTCCAACACTTCTCACCACCACTCTACCGCCATTACCTCCTCATCCCCCACCACATGCTACCACCACACACACCTTTTTGTTTAATAGTTAAGTAAGGAAACCAAACATTTGTTTTTAAATAGTTTTAGAAAAAGTGAACACAAATTATTTTTAGTTTTGTTTACAAAAAATTAAAAAATAATAAAAAATTAAACAAACAAAAAAATAAAAACAGAAACGTTTCGACATCGCCTAAGTATGTCACAGTTGGAGCAAAAGGTGCAAGAGCAAGTGATCAAATTCAAGAGCAATTGACAAAAATTAACGAGCAAGCGAAAAGAATTGAAGCAAGACATAATACATTCTGAGTAGTTAGGCAAAAGTGTAGTATTTAGGTATAGTGTAGGTGTTAAATATTGTGCAATGTTATTTTTGCTACTAATTTGGACACATTAATGCACTTTTGTGCAACATTGACAACGCTACTAAAAACACGTATATATAGTGTGGAGTACATATGTTATTTTGTGTATATTGTAAAAACTTATGGGATTTAAATCATTCCATTTATCCTCAACACTTAGTGGTTGGATCATCGTTTTGTCGTAAATTTGTACGAAAACCGCATAGCATATGCTAGCATAAATTTGTACTAAAATAATAAAATATCAATAATATAAAACACAACTCATTTTAATCTAAAAATATTCTTATAGTATTATACAGGTTGAAAATCCATTGAGTAATTAACGGCTGAGATTCTTTCTTTCCGCAAAAAACTATCACTTTTTTCTTTTCAAAGATGTGTGACCACATAAGTTATTATCCAAGGACAAAAAAACCTACTAATTTTAGGAATATATTGTCCAATTGAATTATTTTTTAGTGGACCCCACAACAAAATTAAAAACCTATCTATTTTCTTATGTCCCAAATAGATAATACTGTTTAAAATTATTCTACTGTGTGTAATTTGTTCTGATTTGTAATAAGTATCTATTAGTATACGCATAAAAGTGGTGCCACCGAGTATATAATAGTAAACATCCACACATACGATTTTTACTATTTACGAATCTGAACAGTGGTGTAGTCCCAAATGGAGGTTGTAGAAAGGGATAGCCTATGTGAATCTTTGATCATTGGTTGGATGGCTCGTAATCGTATGAATGAATGGGCAGTTTGCTGGTGAAGCAGAAGATTTGAGACGACAACCTAGTGGCTTTAAGACTTAAGAGAGGAAGTGATAACAAGGCAAAACACAACACTAAGAGCAAATTCTACATGCACTGAACAATGTGACCTGTACACCACTTATCCTTGGATAAACCAATGTAGCCCAGGAGAAACCACATACTCTTTCTCAAGTGGGAGCATAATTAAAATCAAAGACTTGTCCTCTATCATTACGCATGTTAATTTGTTTCTGTCAAAGGATCTAAATGGAGAGCAACGCGCCTGTGTACACCACGGGACACGCGCGCCTTTACACTTTTAAGGTGTTTTTGAAAAAACGTGCAACAGTCAAATTTAATTGTCAATCAAAATTTTACTATTTTAAATAATGACTAATATTTAAATTAATAATTAATAGAATTTAGCTATTTTTTAATAATTAATAGAATTTAGCTATTTTTTTTACTGTGGCGGTGGAAAGAGAAAAAAATTATTATACTTTTCAAAACAAATAAATCAAAATAAAATTGTGTTCCAGAAATACGAGAATACTTTTCTTAGTTTAATAGTTTTTTAAAAAAAATATAAGTCAAAATTCTATTTAATTAAAATAGAAAAAATACTCTGTTATTTTGTACACCAAAAAAAATTCTCCCTCATTCCATTTTTTACACAATTGTCACTATTATTCTCTACACACAAGTGCATCTTACCTTAACATTAGTACTGTCAGCCATCAGCTATTGGCGGTAGCCGAAGACTTTCTGACCAATCTTATCGGTGACCTAGAACAGTTAAATTTCACTTTCAATCAAATTTTTACTGTTAGTCTACACTGTTTTAAAAATGACAATATCAAAATAATAAAATAATAAAATTTAGCTATTTTTACCTTGGGGTGAAAAGAAAAAATTTTATGTTACTATTTCAAAATAAATAAACCAAAAATAAAATTTTATTCCAAGAGAAATCGATTGCAATAGGCAGTGACCTCGCTGATGGAAAAGCAAAAGAGGTGTAGTAGATCTAAGATTTTAGAGAGAGAGAGTGGTGAAGGAAAGATGGCGGCAATGGCAATTACAACTCAATTGATTGTATGAATGTTACGATTAGTTGTGATAATGTTATTTCAAGACATACAATATGCATATTTTTACGAATGTGTATTCTAATTCCACTTAAAACAATTACTTCCAAGATCATACAACTTACAATTTTTAGTGCATCTTCAAAAGTGTAGTATTTATGTATAGTGTACGTGTTAAAATTGTGCAATGTTATTTTTGTACTAAATTTGGCACAAGTAGTGAAGCTTTTTGTGCTATACATTTGACAACGCTATTAAAACACTATATATATTTTGGAGTACATATATATAAAAAACTATATATATTTTGGACCCACGTATGCTTTTTTGTGTGTATTGTAAAAAACTTAGGATATTTTAAATTTTAAATCCTCCAATAGCAGTTGTTGATTATCGATATTGTAGTAAATTTGTAAGAAATAACAAAACATAGGCTAGCCATAAATTTGTACTAAAATAGCAAAAAATATCTATAATATTAAAACAGTTAATCTAACGGTGAGATTTCACCTAAGATTCTTTTTTCCTCACCAAAAACATCACTTTATTTTTTTTAAAGATTTGTGCCCCAATAAGTTATGACCAATGGACAAAAAACTCTAAATCGGGGCAATATTTCCTCATTGAATTATTTTTTAGTGGGACCCACAAAAAAGTTAAACACACCCATTATTTTTTTTTGATTTCTCTCAAACTAACACACTTTTTAAAATCATTATTATTGTTAATTTGTTTTCTATTTTTTTTTTTTTTTCTTTTTTTTTTTTTTTTTTTTTTTTTTTTTTTTTTTTATAGCAAGTATCTATTTGTATACGCCTAAGAGGTGGTCTTTTTTTTGTTTGTTGTAGGCTCATTAGCAAGAATATTTACTAATACTATATATGCCACCAGGATATATACTCCGGCTATATAGTAACCATCCACACATTATATCTATTTAAAACCGCATATTTAGTATTTAAGAATTGAACATAGTTGTAGTCTCAATGAAAGGGTGGTAAGAACGCGGATCGCATATAGGATATTTGATCATGGGTTTGGTAGGTGCCATAATTATACATGGATGAATGGGCAGTGTTCGTGTGAAGCATATGTTTGAGATCTACCTAGTGGCTTTGGAAGCTAAAAGATAGGAAGGTATTACAAGGCCAAACCCAACCACAAGGAGGAAACCTTCCTAAATGCGCTGAGAATTCGTAGAACGTCAGGTGCTTGTTGTTTGGCCTGCTATTATGTGGAACCGAGTAACCACTTACCACTGCATTCAGATTTTTTCCGTGTGGAACTAGTAGCCAGTAGAACCACATACTCTTTCTCAAGTGGGAACCATTCAAGTCAAAGACTGAATTTTTTTCTTTCGTACGCATGTTAATTGGGTTTTGTCAAAGGACATATCCCAACCCACCCCAAATGGAGACAAACACTCCCACGTGAACATCCGCTTTCACGTTTAACGTGTTTTTGAAAAAACGTGCAACAAATGTTTTTTAGCTACGGGCGGACTGACTCGGCTTATCGCGACTTCCTGATTAATAACCAAAGTTCATTATTCACTGTCAATCAAATTTCCCTGTTTGAATGACCGATTAAATAATAATTAATAAAAGTTAGATTATTTTTTTTACGGTTCGGTTAAAAAGAGAAAATTTTATTGTTTATTATTTTCAAAACAATAAACTAAAATAAAATTTTGTTCCGATAGATAAAGAGATTTGACCTAGCTAGCGTGAAGGCCAAGGAAGCGTTTAGATCTCAGATCTGAGAGAGAAAGCAGTGGAGAAAGATGGTTGTAGTAGCAACTAACAACTGCGAGTAAGCGAACTTTGTGGACACGGGACCGGATTGTGGTAGTGGAAGGTCGTACACAAGCGTTATAGATATCAGATCTGAGAGAGAGAGATTTGACGGCGATAGTGACGATGATGTCACACTGATGACGGTGATGTCGTGGTGGCTGTGATTTTTTGTCGTGGAGCGGTGGTGGCAACGAAGACGATAGGGCGCAATGTGGCGTATTAAACGTATTGCAGAAAGAATATATAAAGAATGTAGAGAGAGTGACTCAATCTATTTTGACTCTTTTTCTCCTTGTAATCTTTTGTAGTCTAGGGTTTAAAAAGCTTCTTCATAGAAATACATTTTTATAATTATGCAGAATGATATTTTTCATCTTGATTTTGGCACTTTTTTTTAAGGGCACTTTTATAGGAAAAAGCCCACTCAATATGTAACGAGGCATTACCTTTTTTAGTAAGACACATCTCATCATAAATACTACATCTTTTGCTAATCCATTTTCTATCTTGATTTTTTTTCTTTAAACTGCACTGACTATATGTAGTTTTTTTCAAATCAATTTTCAGATAAGTAATTTTTGTTAATGATTGAAATTGGCTGATTTGGAGGGAACCAAAAAAAATTGGCAAAAAAAAAGATTGGAGGGAAAACAAAAACGAATATAAAAATAAATCATCAAAAATATATGGATAATGACCACTATACGACATAAAAAGAAGATAAAAAAATGATTGGAGAAAAAACCAAAGGATATAAAAAAATAAACAATACACGACGTTATAACCATACAACATAAAGACGATAAAAAGAAAGAACAAAAGAAATGGATTTGAAAAAAATACACATATAGTAAGTGGTTCAGCAAAAAAAAATAAAAAAAGAAAAAGAAAGAAACAGAAAAGGAAAAAGAAAAAGAAAAAAAAAATGAAGAAGAGAAACCCTAGAGCAAAATATGAACACTATATACATGTACGGTGTATCACGTTCTGCAAGAGAGGAAAGAGAGGCGCAAAAGGGGATCGCGACGAGCGTCGGTAACGAGCGACGACAACTTGGACAACAGATCTAATTATGAGGTATTTCTCTCACTATCTGTGTTGATCTAACATGGACGATTTTTGGATGTAAACAAAGGTTTTTTTTGGTTATGTTTTTAGAAGTAAAAAATTGCTTTCAACTCAAGTTAAACTTACTTTACTGATTTTGTCGCTTCTTTCCCGTAATCCTGAGTTCGGGATTTGTCGTCAATCTCCATCTCTACTCAAACAAGTCTCATAGTCTAAAAAGCTTTTGATAATTTGATTTGTCAATCTTAAAAGTTATGTTTTTTTCTGAAGTTGTGATTGTGGTTTGAGTGTTAGTCGGCTGAAAATAGATTGTTTTTCCAGAGAAAAAGAGGATTTTTCAGTTTCCATTTGTATCTTTGTTTCGCAATTGGAATTAAATCGCATAGCTTTGTGTTCTTCAAGATATGTTAGAGAAATTGATTGTCTCAAACTCTAAGAAATTAGAAGAAATTGATTTATTCATAACTTTCTAACGAAAATAGAAAGGTTATTTGTTGGCTTGGTGTTTGTTTTTTAGCATGATTGAAATGAAAAAAAAAAAAAATAGATTAAGAAAGTGATAATTCACTTCCAACACTAGGTTTTCAGGCAAGAGTTGGAAATAGTACTTGAATTTGTAAGAGAACAGAGTCATGCAGCTTCTTCTTCTTCTTTTATAGCAACATAGTATCTAGATAGGCCTTGGACCCACCTAGATTAATATTTGTGCCTGAGCAACTAGCCCTTCACCCCACCTCAAGATGTAAATGCGATTTCGACCGCTAGGACCCAGGAATGAATGCGGATTACCTACGAGGTTTAGCCGTGTACCTGACGTCCGCCCGAAGCGACTGATGCCGCCTTATGCTCGGGGATGGGGGGAGATTCGAACCAGAACTTAAGTCATGGTAAGGCCTCCCTGACTCGAAGCGACTGTAGCTTCTTGTTTTGGTCAGTGATGAAATTGTATGTAGTTGCTTCTAAACATGACATCCCTGATCCATGATGATTTGGTTGCAAAAACTACTTCAATTTTTGTTATTTAATACAGGTGTATGAAAAATAATTTGTTTAAGGTGAAAAACAAGCTCTCTTTACAGGTGGATAGGAGTGGAATAGTCAACCATTGGTGAACAAGGGGAATTTGGAGAGACCCCATTTAGCCAAATTAAAACTCTTTGATGAGTCAATTCATGTATAGCATTGTTGTTCAACCTCAAAATGTTATTGGAGACTTGGTTTAAGGGCCTTGAAGTGATATATCCATTGAAGGTGGTTGGAAAAATTCATTTAATATTGATTCAACACTTTTCACGTTCAAAAAAATAGTCGTGCGCCCAGACGTGTCAGACACTTTTCGACAGATTCAATTTCAGTTTTTTTTGGCGCAGTAGTCGGTTAATAGCCATAACTTCTTCGATTACTTGGAATATTTGAGTTCCGTTAATTACGTTGGAAAACCTAAACTGCCAGGGCTACAATTTAGGCTCAAGAAAAGTATCATTGGAGTTAGAAGTGTGAGATAATCGCATTTAAAATTGTTGCAGAAATTTTTAAAAATAGGCATCGCATTTAAAATTCGCATTTGAAGTTGGATGCAATTTTGCACAAATCTTTAGTCTGATTCAGTG